>JAJGRW010003786.1:0-43406 GCA_025461045.1 Carex parvula | reverse complement strand
TATTGATATTCAATTTAAACAATGCAATTTAGTGGTTAAAAACATGATATCTGGTATGAAAAATAGGTCGAAGCAATAGATCAAATATAGACATATCACATCTCAACAGTCCAATTAGCATTCAGATCAATCCAGCCCGAGGTGATCGCACGAGGCTCCTTTAATATTTGTGTCATTACAGATAGGACGGTCTGGATTCATTAACTCAGATTTTGAGTTGAGCATCTCAACCGTCCAATCAAGATCTGGGCCAATTCGGCACGAGGTGAAATGCACAAGACTCCTTTAATATTCGTGTCATCACAGATCGGATGGTCCAGATTCGTTCTGTATTAACTCAAAATCTGAGTTAATGCAGACTATTAGAATTCCTATAGTTGTAAGTCGAGAAAATGCTTGATGGATCAAACGGGCCGTCTGGATTGACGGTGAGAGTATTCCTCAAATACTGTAGGATATATCGAGTCGAAAAAAAATTCAGAACCTATTTGAAATACAGGGCTTCTCTGTTTTAAAATCGTGCATACTTGCTCAGTTTTCAGGTTAGAATGTCTCATGGATATGAAATCCAATGGTCTAAGGCAGTGTGTAAATAACGACCATTTAGACCGATTAATCGGCCAATTAGTCATTGGCGCGACCAAATTGTTACGGATTTTTCCGACTAATCAGCCGATTATTTTCGATTATGATCGATTATTTCTGATTATTTTCGATTAATCGCTTGACAGTACCCTGTCCGTCCGATGAGCGCATACCGTTATTTACAACAATGGTCTAGGGCATGTATCAAGACAATTGATCGCTATGACCAGGCTGTTTTGTGGGCTTAGGGCCGAAGACTATCAGTATAAAAAAGGAACAGTTTAAACATGTGTCCATTCTATAATAAGTACCTGAAGGGCATTTTTTTATGTCTTGATGTAATCATATACCAGTAAAGGCAAAGTGAGCATGCAAGGATGAATACAATTGATCCACTCAACTTGTAAGAATTTACTTGCGTCGAGGCAAATATTAATAAGTTTTGTCTTGTTAAAACATGTCCAAACTACCATACTTTTTATACCACTTGTCAGAACAATTTTGAGTATATTCAGAAAGAGAAATTTGTCTAAATCAGAATTCTAAATCCTGCTCGAAATAGAATGGAAGAAGATCTTTGTACTTAACTCTATATCATTCTAATATTAAGCTCCCGAAAAAAGGTAAAAATTAAAATAGCAAGTATAGAAAATTAATGCGTTATGGAGTAACCAGTGTCAGTGCGTTGTAATCACTTTTTTATTGTTTTGAAATTTTGATATTTGATATTTTTTTTTTGGAATGGCACACTTGAAAAGCCAGTAATGTTCTACCTGATCCAGAGTTATACCTGTCATGGCTGACAAATTAACAGGCTCCAAGTTTATGGCCTGTGTTAATTACAGAGAAGTGTATATATCATAGAGGAAATGAATTGTATTATCTTTTTTTAGTTCTTTACATGTACACTAATGGCTTTTATATAGGCATTACCTAACAGTCTTAATATTCTAACAATATCCTAACAGACTGTCTTAACATCCTAACAATATCCTAACAGAAGTGTTATCTATTATCACTAACACCCCCCCCCCCCCCACCCTCAAGCCATGTGTGCTGGCATGGACGCAAAGCTTGTTTCTCAAAAGGGCAAATCGGGAAGAGCCAAGACTTTTTGTGAGAATATCAACAATCTGATCTTGAGAGGACATGAATCGAACAAGGATGCGCTTAGAGGCCACCAAATCTCGGATAAAATGAATGTCAACCTCAATATGCTTGGTACGAGCATGGTGAACCGGGTTTGCTGCCAAAAAGGTGGCTCCTAAATTGTCACACCACAAAACTAGAGAGGAGATAGAATCAGGAATAAGTTCGTGAAGAAGGGATTTAAGCCAAGCTACCTCGGCTGCAGCAGAGACAAGGGCTCTATATTCAGCCTCAGTACTTGATCTAACAACTGTAGGTTGCTTCTTAGAAGACCATGAAACGAGGGAATCACCCAAATATACACAATAGCCCGTGGTAGAGCGACTATCATCCGGGTTGCCGGCCTAGTCAGCATCCGAGAAGACATGAAGATAGAGGTGAGAAGATGATCTAAGAAGTAAGTCATGAGTAATTGTGCCTTTCAAAATAGTTCGTTTAACAACCGACCAATGCACATAAGTGGGTTCATGCACAAAAAGAGAAACCTAGTTAACGGCAAAGACAATCTTTTGCCGAGTAATGGTCATATACTGGAGAGCCCCTACAATGCTTCTATATAAGTGAGTATCATGAAACGGATCACTATCTGATTTTGATAACTTAAGACCGGTTTGCATGGGAGTGGCAACCAGTTTAGCTCCCTCCATCTTGGCACGGTGTAAAAGATCATCAATATATCGGGTCTCTCTGAGAGAGATGAAGACCAGATTTTGTAGAAATTGCCTCAATTCCCAAAAAAAAAAAGACAACCAAGATCTTTAATGGTGAACATGGCATGAAGACTGGAGATGATATGATCAATCAAGCTATGTGAAGTCCCTGTGATGATGATATCATCCACATAAACCAATAAATAAATAGCCTCATGAGATGATCGTTTGAGAAAAAGAGAAGAATTAGAATGAGAGCTTGTAAACCCTAGAGAAGTCAGAAAGTCACGAAGGCAATAAAACCACGCACGTGGTGCCTGTTTAAGGCCATACAAAGCCTTTTTAAGTCGGCACACATGATTAGGAAAGTTGGGATTCACAAACCCAGGAGGTTGAGCCATATACACCACTTCATCAAGGTGGCCATGTAGAAAGGCGTTATTGACATCAAGCTGATGAAGTGCCCAACCTTTGGATAGAGCTAAAGATATGAGAGTGCAGATGGTAACCGGCTTAACTACCAGGCTGAAAGTTTGTGTGTATCTAGGCCTTCTTCTTGTGTATACCCCTTCGCCACAAGTCAGGCTTTGAACCACTCAATGGTCCCATCAGCACGTTTCACTTTATAGACCCATTTGCAACCTACAATATTGTGATTGTCGGGGGAAGGAACGGGTCTCAGGTCTGATTTTGAGCAAGGGCATTAAGTTCACTTGCCATTGTTCATTGCCATTCTGGGTTTTTATTGGCTTGAGTAAAACAAGTGGGTTCACTAACATCAAGGGCAATAGAGGTATAAGTAACAAAATATGGAAAAGTGCGGGTTTGACGTGTGCGGTCTCTGGTGGGGGGAGTCATGTGATGAATAGGAGGAGATGGGGGCTGATGAGGTAGGGGAGAGGGAGGAGTGAGAGGTGCAAGTGCTGGAGTATGGTGAGAATGTGGATTTGGTGAATGAGAGGAGGAAATAAGCTGTGAAGGGGATTGACAAGGTAAAATGGTTAAGATATTCGGAGGTGAAGTTGAAGGTGGTGAATTTGAAGTCTGTGAAGAGGAAGCTGAGTTAAATGGGTATGTGGTTTCATGGAAAATTACATGACGAGAGAGTAAACCCTTTTTGTTGGTAGATGAGGACATTTATACCCCTTGTGCAAAGATAAATACCCAAGGAAAACACAAGGAACAGATCGGGGCTCAAGTTTGTTATGCGCATAAGGACGTAACCAAGGGTAACAAAGGCATCCAAGCACCTTGAAAAAGGAGTAATCAGTTGTATGTTTAAACAGAAGCTCATAAGGCGAAACAAAATCAAGCACCGACGAAGGTAGACGATTAATAATAAAAACCACACTTTCAAAAATGTGACCCCAATACTCAGTGGGTATAAAGGCTTGGGACATGGTGGCAAGGGCAATTCCACTAAGTGACGGTGCTTCCGTTCCACTATGCCATTTTGCTCGGGTGTGTATGGACATGAGACCCGAAATGTGATTTTAGGAAATTGACTCATTAAGGGCTTAAATTCAGTGCCACCATCACATTGAATAGTTTTAATTGAGAAAGAACGCAAATTCTCAACCTTTGCTTTAAAGCCGTGAAAGATTGAAGGTATAAGGGATTTGGTAGAGCAAATAAAAATCCAAGAGAAGCAAGAGAAATCATCAACGAACAAAACATAAAATCTATTTCTTTGTTTAGACAAAGTCGTGGAAGGCCCCCAAACATCAACATGTATAATTTCTAAAGGCTTAGTAACCTTATGAGAAGCCAAAGAAAATGAAAGCTTATGTGACTTATACTTATTACAAGCCCCCAAATATTTCCGATTAAGATTTTTATTTCTATTATTCAATCTAAGTAACTCAGTAAATTAGTTACATAATGAACTTGTAGAATACCAATTTTTACTATTTTCAGAATTTTTTTACTATTTTTTATGATTCATGAAAGATGACACAAAATCGGTCTACTTTAGCGTAATTTTGCGTAGTTTAGCGTAATTTACCGTATTTCAGCATAATTAGCGAAGTTATTGTAATTTTGTGTAATTTAAAGTAATTTAGTGTAATTCAACATAATTATTGTAATATAGTGTAATTCAACATAATTTCAAGTAATCTAGTGTATTTTAGTATAAATATGCTAATTATAAATCGAAAGAAGTAATCTAACAAATAATTTAAATAAAAAATTCAAATTTTCAGTGTTAGATTTTCATTATTTTGCTCTTCATAGTTTCTCTAAAAAAAAAAAGAGAGAAAAATAGCCGGTTTGGACATTTTTGGCAAAAGTCAGAAATTCTGGGCATAAATATTAATTTCTAATTAACTTTGGATATTAATAAAAATGTCTGAACGTTATGTCACAAAAAGTAAGAAACTGACTCATTTAGACATAATACTACGCCACAAAAAAAAAAAAAAAAAATATATAATAGGATAAGACCTTAATATATTTCTTAATTAAAATATAAAATTCAGTAGTGTGTAAAGATTCGTAGATGTGCGTATGAACTGGCGGTCGCTGAACTACAATGGTCAATGGAGGGATCGTTTTTCTAAGCCTTAAACTATGCTATGGAGACACATGTTTGTCTTACTTAAAATATTTTTGGGTCTTTTGATTTTGATAGGACGGCCCGTACGGTTGTCTTTTAAAAAAAAAAAAAAAAATCCAGATGCTATACTGCAGCTGTTATAACGTTCTGTTGGATTTGGATTTGGATTTGGATATTATCTTTTGGTTCAAGCATTTAATTATATGCACGGAAATCAGTGTAATTTTATACAATTATAATTATCATGTCGATAATAAATAAATAAAATAAAATACTTCTATTCGTTAAATAAAATGACGAGGCCTTAGATTTTAACCCGTATAGCACTCATCAATATCACGATAGATATAACATGAGAAAAAGACGAGGAAACATCCGTTATTAAACAAACGATAACGCTTGAACCCCCTCCCTGGTTCAAGTTTCCAAAGTAAAATAATTAGGCACTAAATTCCTGTAAATTAGAGGGAACCAATTAATATTAAGACCACCAGTTTTAAAATAATCGACTGAATTATACGCCGCATAATTAACACTTTTCGAGAGATAAGAGAGATAAGAGTAAGGAAATATCTCATTGCTTGGAGTACCCCTTGGCGATCCCAACCCATTGTTATATTTGTTACTTTTAACATAATTATCATATGCATATATCGTTCCCAAAAAATTATTAAAAAAATTGCGTTTGAAAAATAAATTAAAAATAACAATTTAGAATTTACATTGAAAATATTTATGAATCAGAAATTGAACTTTAAAAGTCTAACTAGTGTCTAAAATTTTAGCCTAATGTCGAACTGCTGACTATATATAAGTCTAAAATGAGATCGTAGCAGGAAATTTTTTGTCTGGATTTTGAAAGTTTGGCTAAAAGTAAGTCAGAACTTTCACAGTCTATTTCTTCTTATTTTTGAAACTTTTTCATTTTAGTCGATAAGTAGTAATTTAATTTTATTATTCAAATACAAATACACAAGAGAAAAAAGAAAAAGAAAATTTCATCAGTGGTGCTTTTTATATAATTCTACGGATTAAATTTTTGTACATATTGAAGAAAGCAGATAATTTTGTTGAACTGCAAATGTTATATTCTTTTTATAATTTCTTATGCACACATCTAGATAATGTTTTTTGAATTAGCATTGATAATATTTGTTTAGTATTCCTAATTTTTTTGTAAGTAAATAGCATATTTTTATTTTTCTCTACACTCTAAAATAGTAATTAACATAGATTAGACCTTTTTAAAAAGCAAAAACTATCCATTTTTTAAATTTATGATATAACCCCTGACTTGTTAGCCAACTATCACCCATTTTTCAAAACTATCCATTATAATTAAGAATTTTTTTATAAGGTCTGATACTACTTTTCGCGCACATTTTTCATTCAAAATTTAGTTACAATCCTATTAATGATTTTACTAAAATCAAATTCTCCTTTAGTCTCAGAGCAATATTTATTATTTAATAAAAAAATCAAAATCAAGCATATAAAGAGAATTTTTATAAACTTTACCGTTTTAAAAATACTTTTTTATTAAATCGTTTTAAAAAATAGTATTTCATATTTCTTTCATACCTGTTTAATTTTATTGAATGATTAATAATCTGATAGTGATATGCCAAATAGAAACTCTGGAGTAGTAAAGGGTGTAAGCCTATCATTTAAATATGAAGCCAAGCACCAACGACTTGCACTTTCTACTAGTCTTCTTCGGACTTCTCTCTCTCTCCTCTCTCTCTCTCTCGTTTCTCTTAAAAGAGGGGAAAAGGGTGGAAAAAAAGGGGGAAAAAGAAGAAAATTTATCAGATGAGACTAGTTCGCTGAACTTTCTTAAATTTCGAACTAGAAACTAAACTGCATCTTATCATTTGTAGGTTGAGCGATCTTTTCCTTCCGATCGAGGTTAGTATTGCCGATTATTTTTCTTTTTTCGTTGTTCTATTAAATTGCAGAATATTCTCTGATTTTTTTTTTTGGCTCCTACTCCATCTCTTGGTGATATAAAATAGGCCTGTCCTGGACTTGTGATTGCCTGTGGTTTGAGCTAGAAATTAATCAAAGTTTGATATTTTTCTTTCAATTTGGGAAATTAGACTCTTTATCTTGAAGTTACTTGGTGTTTTTTTTTTATTAATATAGGTTGAACCTCTAATTGATGTTCACTTGTTAGTTCTGGATTTAGCTTAGTGTCGGCTGACTTGACTTAAGTTGGAATCTGTATTTAGATTAGCCTGATTAAAATTAATTAAGGCTTTGATTTTCTAATTTTGATTAAAAGTCCTATCTCTGGGTTGGCTTACCAGTTCCACTGATACCCTTGGCTGTACTTCTGGTCCATTACTGGTATGCATCCACTGCTAGTACCAGAAACATGTATCAATTTTAGTGTGTTTCATGTGACAGGTAGCTAGTAATGAGGAAATTGCCATATATTTACCTTTAATAAGAGCTAATTCGTCTTCACTACTTATAACTTGTATAGCTTGCAAATCTGCACCAGTATATTCTGACTTCCTTTCTAAACCAATCAATTAGGTTTGTGCACCTTCCAGCTCAGAAAAATTAAACTTCATCAACCTAATCTGAATCGGAAATTGTGAAGAAATGGTGGAAGGCCCGAAATTTCCTATTGGCGGGGCCCACTCCCCACTTACTATGGGCCCTACATTTGCTGATATGGGATTCTACCACAAGATGGGCGAGGGCTCTAACATGTCAATTGACAGCTTAAACAGCCTCCAAACCAGTAACTACAATGGATCCCTGGCTGCCATGTCAGTAGATAACAGCAGCGTGGGGTCAACTGACACCCTCCTGAATCACCCCGGCCTCAGGCCTGTTAACCCAGCCAACTACTCAGTCAGCAATAGCGTGTTCAAACCGGGCAAGGTGACCCATGCCTTGATGGATGATGCCTTGGCAAAGGCCCTGATGGACCCCGCTACTCCAACTGAAACATTGAAGGAGTATGAAGAATGGGGTATTGATCTGGGGAAGCTTCATATGGGTAACCCGTTTGCCCAGGGGGCTTTTGGGAAACTGTACAAGGGGACGTACAACGGAGAAGATGTGGCAATTAAGCTACTGGAGAAGCCTGAGAACGACCTCGAGCGGGCCCAATTAATGGAGCAGCAGTTCGTGCAGGAGGTCATGATGCTTTCGAACCTGAGGCACCCGAATATTGTCAAGTTTATTGGAGCTTGCAGGTACGTAAGAGTTGGGGTTAGTCTAGGCAAACTGAAGGTTCTAGGTTTAGAATATTGATTTGAGAAGTTTAATGGACAACCGTCATCAAAAGCACTGAAGAAGGAACATCCTGATATATAAGGGGATGGGATGGTACCATATGAACTATTATTACCAGCTTGGCCTTGGATTTATTATTGCTACGAAGTTATTTTCTTGTTTTAGTTTTTTTTTTCTTAAAGTGAGGTTTTGGGTAGCCACCAGCTCTAGTAAATTAAACTCAAAATCTGGCTGGAGAACATTATTGTCTAACTAACTCCCAATTTTGTAGCTTTCCATTGAAGTCATTGAAAGTATTTACCATTACTTTCATGATATCTAATTGTTCATACAGATAACTACCATCTGTATAAGTATGTTTCATTCAAAATTCTGACCGGCAAGGATTATTTTTTATACGTAACAGGAAGCCGATGGTGTGGTGCATTGTGACTGAGTATGCAAAAGGAGGTTCTGTACGGCAATTTCTGATGCGGCGTCAGAACAGGTCGGTCCCACTCAAGCTGGCTGTAAAACAGGCATTGGATGTGGCCAGGGGAATGGCCTATGTACATGGGCTCGGATTCATCCATAGGGACCTCAAATCCGACAATTTGCTGATCTCTGGTGACAGATCTATCAAAATTGCTGATTTTGGGGTGGCAAGGATTGAGGTCCAGACTGAGGGGATGACGCCAGAAACTGGAACCTACCGCTGGATGGCTCCGTGAGTGTTTTTTTTTATGATTTTTTTTTTCATCATAGAGTTGGTACTAGTACATTGCCATGACTATTTTACCTGATAGTGCAAGTGATACATGCGGAGTAAGCATAAGTGGTAGCCCTTAGGGTTTGCATGAACAAAAGGGAAGTATAAAAACATATGGGTAAATGGCTGTTATTTAGTTCATTTAATTTGTATAAATTTACTTTCATCTGTGTAGTGCACATTATTAAAATGTGGCTGCTGTCAAAGGAAGTTAGTATTTGGCCTATTGTGGGCATGGTCAACCTCTGTCGTGCAATACTCTGTAATTCGAATTGTGATACAACACGTGGAGTTAATGACCCTGTAGGTGTGCACTGTGCATTATGGTTATAGTCTTACAAGCTAGATGATTAGAGCATGACATTCAAAATTCTATTGGTGTGTCCTTGCAAATATTACATAGTGTGTTAGTACAAAATTATATGGCACGTGTAGAGTTAATGATGCTGCACACATCAGAAGTTGACCTGGCACTCAGGATGAAAGTACGACTGCAAAATATCAATTATTGAATTTTCACACAAGTGAAATGGGAGATATGCCTTCACGAGTTAACTGACAATTAATTTTAGTGCACAAAAAGTTCTAGAAAATCGTGAGACACATTCTTTATCAATTAATAATTGCCAATAATCAATATACAGTCTATATGTGTGAAAATCAACTTGTAAATATTTATTACTAAAATGTTTTTGGGCATTCCAAGCTTTTTTTCTAAATTTCATGAGATGTTCTCTTTTATGTATTGATGAACTGAAATAGGTGCAAAAACCTGTAGTGCACACTTGTGATCTTCCTGTAATGTTGAAACAGCACAATGAATTTTTTTTAAGATATCTAAGTTGCATGTATATTTCAGAGAAATGATACAGCATAGGCCATACACACAGAAGGTAGACGTGTACAGCTTTGGCATAGTGTTATGGGAACTTGTCACGGGCATGCTTCCTTTTGCCAACATGACAGCTGTCCAGGCAGCATTTGCTGTGGTCAACAAGGGGGTCCGCCCAACTGTCCCGCAGGATTGCCTCCCGGCTCTGGCCGAAGTCATGACTCGCTGCTGGGATGCAAATCCTGACGCCCGCCCCACCTTCAATGATGTTGTACGAATGTTGGAGATTGCTGAGATGGAGATTACTAGTACCGTGCGCAGGGCTAGGTTTAGGTGTTGCATCTCCCAGCCCATGACCATGGATTGAAAATAGTTTTATGGCTTTAATTGACAGAGGAAAGTGAGTAAAGAGTGAGTGGTCTGCTGTGTATGTACTGGTTGTTGTGTTGTTGTTATTGATAGACTGCAGGCTGGTGGTAGGGAAAATGGTTTATTTAGAGAATTAATTATCTTCCTTTTTTTTTCTTTTTTTCTTTTTTGGGATCCCTCCCCGTTGCTGTATTAAACAGCATAGCCTAAGTTATTTTGTCTTGCTTATGTGTACGCATTGTCAATTTGTCATGCATTTTGGTCTATTATTTACTATCTAAGCTAGGCGAAAATTGGAAAAGAAGTAAAATGCCACTTGTTGCCTTGTCTAAAGAGGGGGTAAAAGAATAGGCAGGTAGGAAATGATGTAAAATAATTATTTGTAGAAAGCTAACTTCATGTTATTTACATTCTACGTGTAATGTTGTGTAAAGCATGAATCTGTGTTGGGAAAAGGGTACAATTATTTGATGATGAAGTGAACCGTATAACATACAAATATTCATAGCCCGTGTTGAGCCGCCAGATTGGCAATAAGAGCGTACAAACGCTGTTTCAGTTACACATGAATACTTGCGCAACTTGAGCAAAAGCCTCACTAGGGATAATTCAAAATTGATTAAAATGATAAATAAAAAAGAATGGAGTTTTCCTAGAAAAATAGGAAGCATTATTTCGATATATGATCTCTATCTAGTATATAGGAAAGAAACAGCAGAAGACCAACTGGTGAATTGACGAACTGGCCTCCACATTTGACCTGTAAAACAAATATTCCAGAAACCCATGATGAGGACTGATGACGATGAAAGATCATCATTTCAAGTGTACAATTACAAATGGAGAATAAGCCTTAGATCTAGTGGTTAATTAAAGACAATGCTCTACGTATGTTATATTGCGGGTTCAAAATCCGAATGAGAATTTTTTGTGGTTATTAATGGGTAAGTGGTCAGATTCCTAAACCCTTGCTCAAAAAAGAGAGTGCACAATTACAAATGTCTGTGAGAAACAAACCAAACAAAGATAGAAAAAAAATGAAGAGAACAGATCTAGATATATTACATGTGAATATTTCATTAATGACGCTTCACTTCTTTGATTATGTCGGAGACATTAGGTGATAATATTGGGAGATATTTAAATAGCTGAAATTATAGAAACAGTAGACCTGAAGTTAGTCTTAACTTTCTAAAAAGTTTAAAATAATCACAATTAATGAAATTAAAACTATATTCTTGGAGCCATAGGTGTTCTTAAGTTCACCAAGTCTCTTTGTGAACTTAACTCTAAAACCTATTAGATTAGCTTCAAACGATGAATCCAAATCATTGAAATCGATCTACCTTAAGAGTGATGTGTCTGCATGTGAAAATTTAAAATTTTAGAATTAACTTGGTATAAAGTCAAGCGGTCAAAATTAAAAGGTTTTATCAATTAATTTTAATTCATTCATTTTTTGAACATTTTTTTACCACTTAACTCTATACAAAATTAATTCAAAAAGTTTAAACTTCTAGCACATAAACGCATCACTCGAAGGTAGATCAGTTTCAACAGTTTGAATTCATCGTTCTCTAGTTCTACTCCCATAATAGATCTCAAATGAAACAACCAAGTCCAACATGTATTGGGTATGTCCAGTACCAGAACTCTACAGCACTGGCAAGACAATAAATGGAGGGTGATGAGAGATATAAAAACATGCATACCCATAGTTTGACGAATGCATCTATGACCACAGGGACCACACCTATAAAAATGTAAATTGTGCCTTTGTCGACCTCTATCCCATACCGTTCTAGTAGTACCTCGACTAATGCTTCCCAGCCAGACTCTGAGTGGTACCTTGATTAAGTTGAACCAAGTGAAACAAATTTAAAAAAAAAAAAAACAAGAGTTACTAGTGTCATACCACATTGGTTAGGTCTGAATCATTATAAGCGGAATATACTTAGGTTTTTTTGTTTGGAATATTTGGGCAAACTTGTGATAAAATTAATTCAAATTGAGGAATAACAACAAAATTTGTTATAATTAAGATTGCACATTTGTGAACCCATTGAGGCTCATACAAGTTTAATTCAACACTGAGGAACTAATTATATAATAATTAGACTAAATTGGGGTTTTGCAATACTTATTTGAATTTAGAAGAACCAGAATAATATCAATAACCCCAAAATGATATTTGTAATCAAGATAATAAGGAAAGCCTTTCCGATGTCTGAAATGTTATTTAGTGACTTGTATCCTGTACTGTAAACTTGAGCAATGCAACCTGAACAGGAGATGAGTTAGTTTAGCATAATGAGCAGCTCTGGTAAGGAATGTTACAAGAAAAAGTGGGGGATGGTATGATTAAAACCTACCTTGCTTTCATTGAAGTAAATAAGTAAAAAGAGAACAATTCCATAGACCATGTCTGACCAGATATTTGCAAAAGCTTTCTGGTTCTCTAATTTCCGTTCATCGGTCATCTCCAGCCTGATATTAAAAGAAAAAAGAAAAGAAAAAGGGCTTATTGTAAAACTGCACAGAAAAACAATAATTGAGTTACTACTAATTTGCATCACAATAAGAAAAAAAGACATTTTCTAACACAACATACATTTTACTCACTGTGACCTTTGAAGTTTACCTTGTTGATGTAACATACCTTTCGTTAAATAGTATATAACATTTTGTGTACCTTTTTCAACACAATAAACCTCTTTATGCAGAATGTCTTCACAAGTCAGTATACATTTTTAATCCAGAAGAGATCAGAAACTATTGAATGATGTTCTATTGTGTTTTTTTTTTCCTTTATTTTGTATAGTGATGAACAAACCTCCTTACATAGGGGAAAACCATTGGATTTGGAATAATAAAAAGTATGCGAAAATACAATTTGAGCTTGCATGTCTAGAGTAGGCTAATTATAGATGGCCAAAGAACAAATGGCAAGAGGTAATTTTGAAAGAAACTATTTATAATACCCATCAAACTTTTAATTGTAGATATTTTCCCATCAAAAGTTAGAAAATTTAATATTTAAACATTCGACCTCACACCCTTTATTAGCAGTACCCTCTTTCTGAATTTAAATACAAAATAATTTTGGATAGATTATTTTTTAATTTAAATTAGCAGGAAAATGACCATCTTCTCTCAGAGGTTCTACTTTAAACACCACCCCCCCAAACCCACCACACACACACCTCCTCTGCCACCTAAATCCTTTTCTCTCTTCTCCCTCACTAATTTACACCAACTGGCCATGAAAGAATATCAATCAAAGAATGATCGTTTCTCTTCCTTGATAAGTCATTTTAAGCCCAATCCTACGAGGGAAGATTCAAAAGTCCTTGTCTAATAGCTTCAGATTTGACGAAGTTGCAAAATCCCATGCAAACTCCTGATTCATACTAGTTATGATTTATCTGGTTCTTGGACCCTACGATCAGGTATCAACTACAACTTGTCAATTAAATTGGGTATTGTTACACAGTACTCCTTTGGTACTGGTATTGTCGCACTAACTGGTACTTGGTGCCTAAAGCATTAAGATTTGGATCCATGATTAGCACAATTAGCACAATTAAATGATCATAGATTAAAGGAGTAATGCAAACAAAACCCAGTACTAATTATTCTCTATGCAAATAGCACTGGCCATTTCTCTTAATTGACCTAACACCCTAAATTATATAAGTACTTGCACATTGCATAAATCGCTAAAAGAAGGTGCACAGTAATGGTATAATCAATCTAATATTTACATTTTGTCCCTATGGATTAGTTCTATCCCAAAGCCAAATAGAACTATAAATCAGGTTGCAAGTTTTTTATTAGCACCAAAAAGATTGGATTATATCAGTCAGAATAATTCAGTCATTGGCTCATTGCGAATTTAGATATTGACAGCTGGGACGTATATTTCAAATGATTCAAAAATTGAAGAACTTATTGCAAATATAAGAATAGAACTGTTGGGGTCAAATAAATAATAACCTGAACTTTTTTTTTTTTTTTTCTCTCTTCATTTTTGAATTTGAAACTGAAAATCACTGTTTTACCCTCTGTAAGCTTATTATTTTATTAAGTTCTTCAATAAGTTTGGTACTTCAATCTTCAATTAAAATATGAGAAATCAGAGTATTTTTCAAAGATCAGGTGCTGCAAAAAAGAGTTATTCGCATTGTTCTTTTGTATTCCAAGAATTTAAATTCATATTCTATATGTTGAGTCTTGATTTTTAAATTTGAGCGACTATCATTTATATTAGCCGGTAGAGAAAGAAAGAAGATGCTACAGATCTCAATTCGAAGAGGTAAGAAAGAAGAAAATGAAAAAGAAGCGTATGAAGGAAGAGGAAGAGGAAAAAAGAGTGGAAATAGATGTCCTCAAATTATATCCAGAATTTAATATTTTTTTTTAAAATGATGAGATGGACTTCTACGTGGTATTTCGTTAGTATTTTAGCTAGAAAAAATGACGGAGTGATTTGATCGGAACAAATAAAAAATTCAGTGACTTTAATCAATTCGTGACAAAAAAATAACAAAATTTAGTGACCTCTAACAAAATTTACTCATTATATTGTAAAAGAACCACCGTCCACCAATTTTGTTTTTATAAATATAAATTCAATCTCACCTAAATTCTCATGAATTCCAATAAATATTGAGTCATCCGAACATGTCTATCCTTGAGATTACGAATTTTGCCTAAGCCGAAAGGGGTCCCGACTTTTGAGGAATCCATAATGCACGCAGCCCTTTTAATATTCGTGCAAATTTTGATTGGACTGAATCCAAACTGTTACTTAGGTGATACGAATTCGACTTTGAGATCACCCCCGAGCTAAACCCGCATGGATCACGTTTGCAAGATGGTCTCATTTGCAAAAATACAAATAGATGAAGTCCTCTCTCCTCCTGCTATAAACAGACCTGATCTCATTTGCACTCTCTAGACTACCCAGCAGCCTGAACCAATGCTATTATCAGCAAAATCACTGGTAAGGCTAGATCTTATCAGATAGACATCCTCTTGATTAGATTCGGATACTACTACATATAGCGCATTTTAACTCTATGAGATATGTACCTTCTTTTTTAGCATGAGATCCAGTTCCTAACCAATATTGTAATAGATGGCAGCACCATTCTTTTTGAACAATATTGGTTAAAAGTGAAATGCGATCAGCTTTGGCAAGAGAGCAACGGTCAAATATAAATTGCAAGGCCAATTAATAGGAAGAAATCAGACAGAACATAACGAACTCTTGATTTTGTATTTCCATATATTGAAGATTCTATTCTTTTAGTAAAGATTAGAGATCAAACCACCCAACTATTTAATATCTTCCATCCAGATTTGAAACATGCAACCTCATATTTTGAAGATTTGTAACAGCTGGTGTTTTAAATTATAAATAAACCCCAGACATTGTAGTACATGACACATTATAGTTTATATTCATTTGTGTCTTAGTACACTAGTATAGTAATTATATTATAATCATTTGTTACTTGATAAACATAATTCTTCTTTAATTTCCACAACCTCCAATGTAGTTGTCTATTTTGCGCTATCAGTGATAAAATATGACATATTACTATAAAATAAGTTTCTAATATGCAGATATCAAGTACAACAATAACAAAAGGTAACTTCTAGTCAGAAGCCCCAACATCCTCGAATTTAGTTCTCTCATTTGAGATGACTACAATTACTATTCTGAGCCTGCAATAAAAGAAGGGCCAGCCTACCCACATAACACTATGTATCATGTATGTCCATCAATATAAAACTAACAATACGGTTCATTCATCTAATAACATCAATAGATGTCTGCCTACTCTTTCTTGACCCGATTTCTAGCAGCCTTGGCAGTGCTGGATCGCTCGGCCTGTGAGAATGCAATACATACTTGCATGCATACTGTCCACCAGAGCTAGACCAATTGTGGTGAAACAAACACCTTTCCATGTAGAAAGAAGTTGGCTCCATCTAAAAAATCTAAATGTGGCATAAGATAGAATACTTGACCAGAATATCACCACCTACTCAGAAAAACAATTTACAGCTCAGTGAGAGAGAGAGATCCTAGGAATAAGAGAGACAACAAAAGACGCTTGACAGTCGCCGTCAAGTTAAAAAAAAAAAAAGATCCTCTTTTCTTTATTCATTTTTTGCAAATAAAACCAAAATTAATCTGTTGCAAGCGCCAATGACGACCAATTTTTTTGAAATACTTGCAACTAACACCCTACAAGTTTTTAAAATTTTGACGACTATCTGCCAACCTCTGATAAGCATTTTTTTTAATAGGCCCAAACCAAATTAAATAAAATGGACCAGATTGAAATAAGACAGCATGGAAAAAAAAAAAACAATTTGTCATCTTTCTTATTGTCTCAACCTTTTGACGGTATTCTGCAAATATACCAAACCAGTCCGTATTTTTTGCAAAAAGGAGAAAAATAATTTGAAGAAACTTCAAACAAAGGTTAGGAAAAAGTTTTCTTACCACCAACGATTTAACTGGACGCCCTAGCTGTCTAACCTCACCGCCAAAAGAACCCTCTGCTATATGTTTATCCAACAAAGCATCCTGCCATTTAAAACAAAAGACAAAACAATAATTATTGAAGAATTGGTTCCTAGTTTTCTGCAAGCAAATAAAAACATTAAAATAAAAAAAAAACATGCCTTTGCCACAAATAGATCCCTACACCACTGTGCTACCTCATCATCTGTTTGGGGCAACTCACTCATGGCCCGTCTTTTCATGTGCACATGAACCTGCATGCAACAGATATTGAGTCTGAGATTTGCATAAAAAAATATGTAGGGTCTTTTTGGCAATTAAAACCCTATATTTCAAACATTATTACGTGTTACATCTGAAGTTTTTAGCAACTAACCTTAGCAATTAGATGGACATACTGATAACTTTGGCCCACACTCTAATGAGTCAATTCATCTTTTTAAAACACAATGAACTAAAAATTAAATCATGGCAATTTGGCCCACACTCTAATGGAAGTTTCTATTAACCATTTTTTTTTAAGGTTAGCATTAGCTGCAAACAATACCAAATAATGTGGGGTCACAGTCACAAGCACAAGAAACATGGGTCCTTTTTGCATATAGAATTAAAAATGTTCTACATATGCACAAGTTACATCATGCTTTCTTACCACTGATGACTGACCCCTGAGAATCCTCATCATTGTAGGAGAAGGTTGGTCTTTTGGAATAATTACAGTTGTGTCATATATGGCTGGAACAAATGACCTCATTGTACTTACAGCAGTAACAAATCCCTGAAAAATATTTAATAGTCAAAAAGGAGGACATGTTACAAAGGATGCATGTCATTAGTTCAATAAAAAAAATATTGTGTGTTTTATTCAACAACAAAAATCTATTGTACATAGAGCTAACATATATTCAATATTAATTGACATTGACCCATATCTTTAATGCTGTCCCAATCCAGGTGCTCTTCTCACCTGATAGCATTACTAGTAAATGTAGTCCAATTGAACACATGCCCT
The DNA here is from genome assembly GCA_025461045.1 of Carex parvula. Taxonomy (NCBI): domain Eukaryota; kingdom Viridiplantae; phylum Streptophyta; class Magnoliopsida; order Poales; family Cyperaceae; genus Carex; species Carex parvula. The sequence continues at coordinate 25,711 of JAJGRW010003786.1, read as the reverse complement.
GGATCTAAGCTTAAAATAATAATCAGTCATGCAAAGCCACCCAACAGAACCGGTCCAAACTGTCCAATAATATTTTGGATGGTTCAGGGTACTCTGCTATCCAATGAGAACAGCACAATGGAATGCCTAAGTTATCAGGAATGGCCCCTACAGACTCCAAAACATTCAATATTGTCCCTGTGAAATCAAGTATGCACATGCCCCACTAGACATAAGCCTGCTCCTTTATTTCATTAATTTCCATAAATGTATCAAAAGCTCCCACTTTTGTTCTTTGTTGTGCAGAGATACAGAGTGATGCAAGGGGTTAATCAGTATCTCTTGTAGCCTATATGTTACATGGCTATCCATGATGTATCTCATATTTAAGGGCCCTACAAGATACTAAGCAAGTACGAAGTAATGCAGGGTTACACATTAATTAAACTCAAACCAAACAGCACAAGCCATAAACGTAGAAAAAAGCAACCTATTGTTGCCTGAACCAGGGTAACACACCAACACATAATTTCATACAAAGAACATGCTTAACACTGCTAATAAAGTACACGCTTAAAAGCTGTTAAACAGGACATTCAGTCAAAAAAGTACACAAGAACCAGGAGGCATGTGAAAAAAAGAGAGGCATTTATGCTTATACAGACTAAAAAATTATGCTCTTGGCTTGTTGGGTCGAAAAAATAAGTAAGTTCAACAGCACATTGATCCAGCAAGGTATACAGCAACGAACTAAGTTGTAAAACCACAACAAAGCTGCTATTTAGAAGCTTGACCAAAAGACTGTGTTCGATAAACAAGTTAAACACGTGATATTTTGGCTGCTTGCAAGAAAAAAAAGAAATATGCATGAGGCCAACTGATATACCAGGAAAAGGATAAACAGGACCAGAAACAGCATACTGTTGAAAAAAAGGAGGTGATCAGACACAATGAATGGAAAGGTATGCCAGACCAAACTACTGCTAACAGGTTTGCAAATAACTTTCAGTAGCTGAAAACATTTTGCAATTAAACAAGGCATAAGCTCATCAAAGCAGCAGCAACAGCAGCTTACCTTCGTGCGAGGAACAAGAACATTTCTGGGAACGTCCAGGCCGTTAGCAGCAGCATACTCTTGAGCAGCCAAGAGTTTGGCAGGGGTGAAACGGGTCCCTTCCACAAACAGTGCCAGCCACAATGGCAAAGGGAAATCTTCCAACCGTTTCAGACCTACCTGTATTTACATTACAATTGTATGGCACATTTTTTATTTTATTGTTCTATTCTGGAAATCATATGGCAGGAGTATCTCCCAAAGGAGAGTGGTTCCTGGTTGTGTTGACCAGTATTGATTAATTCATTTTCACTAATGGGTTTTATAGGTGCCTGTTGTGATGTACTGACTAAAGCACCCCTGCCATACAATTTAAACTGTAAAATGCCAGACAAGTGTAAAATTGTGCGGAAGCAGGAAAAACAACTGTTGGGGACATTTCAGGTAAGTCACCAAACTATTAAAATACCTGAAAAGAAAAAGATCAAATAATACCTTCAGTGTCCTCTCATCCTTGGCCCAGCTTCTCTCCAGAAAGAGGTACTCAGCAAACCACATTGACCAGCCGATAACCTGCAATAACATAATCAGTAAGGAGGTGATGTGCTGGGTTTGGAATTTTGCACAATATATATTGAAACCTTTTACTCTCTAGAATAACAAAAAATCTTAGCACGGATTATGATGATAAAATTAAAAAAAAATGCTCACGGGAAGAAACTTGGATGATTTCTTCATGACAGCCAATGCGCCACCAAGACAACCTGCACGCTGACAGAAGCAAGGTGTGTTTTATTCTTTTTGCTTGGGGCTCCAGGGAGGGAGAGAGAGGGAGAGAGAGCTCTGCCAAGTTTTTTCAAAAGAGAGAGAGAGAGAGAGAGCACCTCAGCTAATACCCATCCTACAAGCCAGTCAATATCGCTTCTGTGATTTGATACTAGAAGTGCATGTTCTTTGCCTACAACCATTCAACATGTCCTTTAATTCATATTTTTTTTGTTTGATTTTTATTTCGGTTGAAATTGGTCACAAAAGCCATGAGTTGATATCATGTCGGGCATACCAGGTATCTTTTAGGTTTGATACATATCATAAAGCGCACTAATACAAATAAAGACAAAAATAATATAGACAGTTTTGAGAATAAATGCTAGTAGTTACCCATTGAGTTGAATATCTCAGCATCAGCATAGAGTTCAACCTATATAGGCAGGCAAAAGCTATGTAAAAATATAAACTGAAGAAAAATAAATATTTATCTGACACATATAGAAAGCTAAGACAGATTTCTGAACTAAAGTTGCAAGGTTTCAAATCGCTGGAGAGCTTGATACAATGAATTCCCTCGAGTTTGGCTAATATGAGTTCACAAGTCCTCTTTGAGCTCAGTCAGACCTTTAATATTATAATTATCAAATCGGTTGACGTCAAACCGTCACAAAATCATAAAAATAGGAGTTTTTTTCATAAAAGATCAACATGTGGAAACATTAATACTCTACATCACAAGAGATGTATGGTTCATTTGTTACATGATCAACTGGATGAAAATCAACTGTTCATTTTAATCAATTTGTTTTAGTCTTTCTTTGACCTCTTGATCTTATACAAATTGAACTCCAAATTTTACAGTAGTCGAGCATAAGTGACTTGTGATATTTAACAAGATCAGTGGTGCATAGCATAGAAGAATTAAAAAAACTAAGCTGTGCTTACATGCATAAATAGAAAAATGAACGAAATCCTTAGTGTAGAGAAAAATGCAGCATCATGGCTAGCAATTAAATAATGGAATATAAAAACAAAAAGAGATGAGCTCTCTTTTAACAAAATTCAAATTTTAGGTTTCAATTTTGTTACCTTTACACCAGCCCACCAATCTACAAGCCAAACAAGTTGCAGCCAGAGCAATTCAGACAATTGTCGGTTTATTCTCCTATAGAGATTCCTTGCGAAAGGCCTTATTATCACAAAGAGGATAGCCTATTACACCAACAAACAAAGGATAAAAAACCATCCTTCCTCATACCTTTAAATCTTAGAAAGATTGCAAATAACACCCAACTCTTCTAAAACTGAAAAAGAAAAGAACTAAACAGCCTAGGATTTGTGATTTAGTTAAATTGTGAGTCCACTAGTTCCTACAAGGACTCTTGGCAAAAGGCCTTATCACACAAAGAGACGAACCTATTGCAAAAAAGACTAAAATCGCTTTGAACCAAAAGCTAATTTTTGAAGAGAAAACATTAAAAACGTGGGAAATAATCCTAATACTCTACAGTAGTTTTAAGCAGCACACAGCTCATTGTGTAGTTTACAAATGAAATCAAACAATTAAAATTAAAGTCAAGTCAGGCAAAAGAAAGATTAAATTGCTTCTAATTTTATGATTCTAACTTAACCAATCAAGTCATAACCAGTTTATGCAAACTGGGAAATCTACATATTTTCTGGCTTCTATTTGTTCAGTATGGCTTTGTAAGTATAGGTTACTAGCAATAAGAGGAAAATCGTCAACATTTAGCAAAATAAACCTTTTCCATCACCGAATCTAAAAGATTTGTATTATAATTTCACCATAACTATCCCCAAAAGAGCACAGTACCAGTAGCTGATATGGGATAAGGTGCACGTCATCTACATTGTAAAATTAACAAAATTTTGGGTCCAGCTTGCAATAATTCAGAAATTTGTATTGATTTACATTTTTCACCAACAATGAAGTAATAACCTCCAGTTTCTAAGTCTCTGAGAGTCAGACCATTCACTGTAAATCCAAAACAATAGGAAAACCGAACAAAACAAAGGGAATTGGGTATGACCTGAACGCAATTAATGACTAAACCGGAGAGAAGGAAAAGTAGTCCAAAGGGAACCAACAATAGCACCGCAGGGACCGCCATGAATCAAAGCTCCCGCGGAAATTGGGAGGAAATTTGGCGTAATTTGTTTTCGTTTTCAGCCTTTTATTATTTGATAAGTTTTGACAGGGGCTTCAATTGCCAGGTCACACTACTATTGAGTTGCCCAAGTTGGTGACGGTTGAGGTTACCGATGGTGAGCGTAGTCGTATATTCTGCGTTGGAAATTTTCTCAGTCTCTTGACCGGACCGGACCGGACCCAACCGAACAAACCCGTATGAGTCTGGACCATAGTCCCTTAGCATGGGTTTGGGTCCTTCTCCTCTCTCTCAAAATTTGAACCGTCTAACCCGGACCGTGCTGACCCGTGGTCGTGGACCGGAGGTTTTGGACCGGACCAACCCGGACCGTTTGCATAACTGTCTTGACTGTCTTCTAGTTTACAAGGCAGTTACAACGATTAGTCGGCGACTGGTTGATTTGAAGGGTATTTTGTGGAGCTAGACTGCTAGAGTGATTAGGCGGCCGCTGTACCGATTATTCGGCCGTCAAATTTTATTAATTTGTTGTTAAATTCAATTAACCGACTAATTATTTCACTATGCATTATTAGGTATTTCCTTATGTTATCAAACTATGGTTTTAATAATCTTAGATTTTACAAGCACTAGACTTTATAAATTTTCATTTATTATTAATTTATACTCAGACATTCTATTTAATAATTTTTTTATTTGACTGTCTTTTTTGTACTGTGCTACTTTGCTAAAGTAGGTCATGAAGAGCAATTCTTATGTCATTTATATATAAATTCTAGCTATCACTAAATAAAATTTAATTTTTAATTTTTAAATGATATGAATATTAATATTAAAATTTTGAAAGTGTAATTTTCTTTTAATCACCAGTATAAATTGTGTTTTAATAAGATGTCAACATAATTTTCTATGATTTTTTTAAAAAGATTTGACTTTTTCTCACAGTAATCTTCGTAACTAAAGAATGTACAATCATTTTGATATATATATATATATATATATATATATGAGTAAGGCTACGGTGCTTTGCAAAGTAAACCACCCCGTTTACTTCGGGCTACTTTTTGGATTTTGAAAATCTAAACAACCGATCCGAACCGTTTAACATGTTCTAAACATTGAAATATGCTTGGAGACCAAATTTTACATTTTTTGGAATTTTTTTACTATTTATTAAGCCACTTTGAAAGTTTCTGATCTGGTGGTCCAGAAAATTTTACTGTTTTTTACTGTTTGCCGTCGGATTAGCGATTTTCAAAGTGGCTTAATAAATAGTAAAAAAATTCCAAAAAATGTAAAATTTGGTCTCCAAGCACATTTCAATGTTTAGAACATGTTGAACTGTTCGGATCGGTTGTTTGAATTTTCAAAATCCAAAAAGTTGCCCGAAGTAAACGGGGTGGTTTACTTTGCAAAGCACCGTAGCCTTACTCTATATATATATATATTTTTAACCGGATGATGGATTTTTTAAATAATTATCCGACTAAAATAACAAAAGAAACAAGCAAGTGTATTCAAATATATTTTTTAATTCCATAGATAATTAATGAACAGTATATATTATTCACAAGGATGTAAATGTCTTAGATTTATTTGAATTATGAATATTTGTGCATACTAAATACCTATGTCAATTATTCGCAAAAATATGATTAATCAACCATAGAACGATTTATCTCTTGGCAGCATCTCTTTTGTCCGTCAAGTGCGTATCATTTTGAACAATATTGTTTATGACCAAGAATATAATATACTAGATCCGAAGTCTCATATCGTTCCAACCAATTTTCATTAGAGGAGGGTTAAAATGCACCCTCTTTTTGTGCTCCTAACGTGCACCCTCTCCTCATATCTTCATTTTCAAAGTTCAAATAGTCGATTCGAACCTTTCAACGTGTACTTCATATTAAAATGTGCTTGGAGACCAAATTTTACATTTTTTGGAAATTTTTTACTATTTTTTCAGAATTTTTGAAAATCATCACTTTGCTGAATTTTTTATTATTGTTTAGTTTAATCAAAAATTCTGAAAAAATAGTAAAAAATTTCCAAAAAATGTAAAATTTGGTCTCCAAGCACATTTTAATATGAAGAACACATTTGGAATGTTCGAATCGACTATTTGAACTTTGAAAATTAAGATATAAGGGGAGGGTGCACGTTAGGAGCACAAAAGGGAGGGTGCATTTTAACCCTCCTCTTTTCATTAATCATTCTATATCAATATATTTATATATCAGTAGTTTTGAAGCATATTATAATATTTTATCTAATAAAAAGCACTCTTAATTTAAAAAATACATCATTTATACATACTTTAGTCAAAAATAAAAATAAGTCCTTAAATAGTAAAACAAAAAGAAGAGAAAAAAAATCCTTAAAATGTAATTTATTATATAAAACGAGAAAACATGAACTATAAAAAAATATTCCATTTGCATACTCTTTTTAATTGTTTAATTAATACTATTATCATTTCCTTCTCTTTCTTTTTTTTTATAAATTCAAATTTTATATATTGTTCGGACATTCAAAAATAAATATAGGATAACCGTAATGGCTACAAAATATATTAAACATTGGATTCGTTATAGAAAAAATATCATCCCAAATCGAATTTCACAATAAAATATATATACATTAAAAAGAGATACATTTTTCTTATGTAGGTACAATGTATCAGACACAAACACATTCATCTACTTACAATGTGTCAAATACAAATACATTCGTCTTCACACGAGCAATTGAAAAATATATATTACTTTTATTTTTAGGCTTACTATACTATAGGGCTGTTCAGCAATCATGAAGCTTAATTTTTGAACTACACTAATCCACACCTGTTCGGCAACAAAGCTGAAAGTAGTTTTTTTAAGAAAGACTTAAGCTTGACAAATTGCTTAAGCCATGTGAAACCATAGCTTAAAAACTCGAGCAAGCTTAAAAAAAGTGAGCAAAAGGAACACTAAGGAGATGAGATTAAGTTGTACTAAGAAACACCTGTTCACTAAACTTAAAACTTCTTAGAGCACTAAAAGGAGTTCTAAGAAAACCTAAACTGAGCTTGTCGAACAGCACATATGAGTCTATGGCCATAGTCATGATTATTGGCAACCCAAGCTGCGAGTTTTAATTGAAGCTTTTTGAGAAAGAAAAAAAAAAAAACAAAGCTATTTGAAGAATTAATGAAAGCAAATAGCAATGCAACTATAGAAATATAATTCACTTTGCTTTACACGAGTCAAAATTAAGCATAATGCAATGCAATTAATTATTGAAAAAAAAATAAACATATATAATACACAAAAAAAATAAAAAATAAAATTTCACCAGATAATTAGCTATCTTTTAGAGAAAGATCACCAAAAGAGGAACAAATGCAACCCATCCCCAAGAGCAACTGATTAACCGCAAACTCGTCGCCAAACTTGCCTCTATCATGATGTTAAATCTACAACTCGTAGTAGACGGGTTCTCAGTCGTAACGGTTGCAAGTTTATTGAAGTCACAAGCCCTTTCATCCTGATCGTTCATCTGGTAATAGCTATTAAGTGCGTACGATATGTTTCCTCTCGCATCAAGATTTCCGCAAGAAGTCTTGTAACCGAGGCTCGAGCAATCTGCATTGGCACAAGCATAGCTAACAGCTGCTGCGATGTTTTGGTTGTCTAGGCCGATAGACGGCTTCAAGACGCACCACTTCCTGTCCAAGTACTTCACTCCCTTTGCCCCCACAAGTGTAGCTGTGTGATCAAAACTGGTTAACAACAGCTAGGTACATAGGATATGATCGATATGACTTCTACTGATAACAATGTTCTTCTTCATTATATGTTTATGACAAGAACAACAACAGAATCATCAATTTTTAGATCGAAAGAGCATGTGTATATGAAATAAATAATCTTTTTGGCCATAATAGTCTATAAAGAATCATGTATTCAGATTTCACATCTCAATTGTTGTAGATCTAGGTTAAAAACAAATTGCATTTCACCTCTTTCAGATAAATATATCTTCCTTTTTACTGTTGGGATTAATCCTTCATTTGGATTTTTTTTGCCATACTTGGTAATCTAATTTTACTGTATTGAACACAGAAATTATCTAAAATGATTAAAATCCGCTTATCCTTCTTCCCAAATGAGGATTGAATAAAGCTTTGCCCAACAACATTGTAACTCAGCTTGGTCAATTATTTGTTTATTTTATACAAACACATTCAAGAAAATGGAGTTCATGATGCAGCATTTTCTGGCATGACATGTACTCAGCATAACCAATTAAAATTGCAACAATGAGGAAGTTTTATCAAACATAATAGCTTGTATGACTCTCAAGAAACAGCAGTCATGTTAACATTCAAAGCTACTTGTGTTAGCCTAGCAACATTCAATGTTTCAAACATACTAAATATGTACCTGAGGTGTTGGAAGAACTTAAGCTTAGTTGATACTTCGGCGTACCATCATAATAGAAAACTCCCCAATGTCTTTCAAAATTTCCAGGCTGTATGCTCTTTAAATCCTCATCTATGAGGCTAAAAAGATACACATCCATGGGTCCAGGACGCAGAGGTGTACCTTGGCTGGACGAGACGTGATTCACCAGACCCTGGTTGAATTGACGTGCATTTTGTATGTTTGCATTCATGTCTCCATCAGTTGGCCACCCAATCTCTCCCACTATTATTGATAGATTATCTGAATTTGGGATTTTACTCATTAGATTATTTGAGCTCTGTAGTTGTACTGTAGAGTTTCAATTTGGGATTTTACTGGTTCTTTACAGTGACGGACTAATACCATACTGTGACCACTATACCAGTAAACTGATGCTCAATTATGACAGTTACGATACTGGCAATCCTCTCAGAATTTAAACTAATTCACTTACTGAATCCATTCTTGCGAAGTGCAGATAGTAACGTGTCGTGGTTAGCATCTAACACATTCGTGTAAGAAATTGAGCCATCAACCACTGGGGCAGCGGACCCCTGAAAAAAAGCATAATCCAACGGGAAGTTCGGGTCCTCGTAAAGACTAATGAAGGGGTATATGTTTACAGTGATTGGGGCATTATTGTCATTTAGAAAGCTAACGATCTGGACCATCAATCCATGGATGTCTGACCTGAAGTCCCCGTCTGAGGGTTTACCGGTCGGGGAGATGTACACGTCAGCATTAAGTGGTACGGTGACCTTGACTTGATTGCCGATGCCAGCCTTTATGAGCGCTGCTTGAACATTTTGTATGGCTGGGTAGGTGATGTTTAAAAAGCTACCGTTGTAAGTCTGTAGAAAGGGCTCGTTTCCTACTGCCACGCAGTCTGCCAGAGAAAAAAAAGGAGGGAATTTTAGTTACCGATTGTTAGTTTAGTGTACCAGTACAGTACAATAGCATTTGAGAGTATACTTAATGCGACACTACGCATTTGGGTTATGATAAATTATAAGAGAACAGAGAATAATCTCTTGGGTTTTCTTATGAATTATGTCAATATTTATATTGGGACGGTATGTATAGTTTTATGTTACTGTATGTAATTGGAAAATGGAGATTTAATCATTTAATTAACCGAGTTCGTACCTAGATATTCATACTGTTTTTTGTTTACCTGCGAGATAAGATTGAATTGATATCAATTATTTTTAAAATCAAGTAACACTAAATTGATGAGAATGTTTGCTATCATTTTCAGACATCTATGCCACCAATTATTTGATACAATTATTCTTGTCCTTGTGGCCTCAGATGATTTTAAGTGGGAAAGCATTTATGGTAATAAGAAAAGACCTGCCAACTATATCCGTTAACATTATTAAAAAGAACATTTTGAAGTTCCAAACTTACGGTACATAAGTAGAAAATAAAATAGTCAAATAAATATTAATAGAGTGATAATTATATCTCTTATCTGCATCCCTTACTTGCATATTAGATGTATTGATATTTAAAAAAAAAATATTTATAGTCGATAATAGAAATGTTTACATCTTAAGTTTACTAACAATAAAAATTCTGAAAAATTATATATTAGTTATACGATCAAGAATTTAACTTGAATTTCCTAACTATTATTCACAAAAGAAAAGGGAATGAACAATTTCGTGTACAGATATAAATAACTTACATATTAAGTATAAAAACTTTTGATGCAGATAAGGAACGCATAACATGAGGCATAACTATCAAATCATAAGAATGCTAAATATTATAAGCTGCTTATTTTTTTAGATCAAAATTGATCAATCATTTAATTTAAACATTCACAAGGATGTTACCTAAAACTATGTTTCAATTATACATTTATACCTGACGAAATAAGATAAAGTTATGATATTTTATGAAGAGATGAAATAAATGTTTATAGAAGACTCGTATGAGTTCTGACAGATATTTGACATTGACTCGATGTTGACTTCCCAATACGGTAATGAATGCTAAGAGGAAGAAATACATGTTTACAGATGACTCGTCAGTCGTCATGATTTCTGACAGATATTTGACATTGACCCGATGTTGACTGCCCAATATGGAAATAAATGCCAACTCTTAAATCTTTTATAAAATGAAGACCAACTTGATATTAATTACAGGACTTAATAAACGAATCATTATTTTTATTCACCGCATACCCTGTAAGATTGTCCTTCGTACCAGGCCCTGAGGCCTGAGGTACCAAACCACCTTGTCAAATGTCAATTAATTGATAAGTTAACGAAGAAAGTAAAAATAATCACAAAAGAACTGATTAACCAACCCCACACTATCACAGTATCACTATCCCTTACAAATTAAGAAACAAAAAATGCGGCAAACATTTAACATGAGAAAACGGTACAGAAAAGTTTAGAGAGAGAGAGTTGCTAACCTGACATCAACCCCGTCATTGACATATTTCGACACGTTCTTAGAGACCCAGTTCTCGGCAGTTTTTTCGCTGCCCGCTAACCCGTAAAGCAGATCATTCGGTATCCCGACCATGACCTGGATGCCGCTCTTCTTCAAGGCCTCCATGATCCCCTCATCAGCCTCAAACAGCTTCACCTTCTGGATTCCATTATCTTTCAGCATCTGCACCACTGTGCTAGGCGGCAACGGGTGGCTCGATTGAATGCCCCAGTTTACTCCAATGGCTGATGCACACGTCAGCAGGCACAAGAATGGCAACACAGTGAGGGCTCCATAACGGATCGCCATGGTGTAATTAATTCAAGAACTATCTCTCTGTTTCTGGAAACAGAGGAGAGCTAAACGAGCGTGAATTCTGATTACTAAAGGAGCGAACCTGGTTTTAAACAAATACAAGTATATAGCAAACATGCATCAATTGCAACTATTATAAGAAAAAATTATGTGACTAAAGTTAGTGGAAATTGGGGGAAAAGAAGAGAGGGATGGCCAAGCCAAGAAAGAGAGCCAGAGCAGAAGAGATAGGAAAAGAGAGCGTTGTTATTATGGGGACAGGTGGGGTCAGAGAAAATCCAGAAAAGGAGGGTAAGTACCATAAGTTATGCTTGTGACAAGGACAGATACGAAACCAAAGCATTAAGCAATGGACATAGCACTATGGTTCCTCTCTCTCTCTCTCTCTCTCTCTCTGGAAAGAGAGAACAGATAGGAAAGCAGGCACCAGCTTATAAACAGAGTATCCGAATAAAGCTTGTTCAGGGATGGAAGAATAGTAGGATTTATACAAAACCCCCCAATGTCCCTTTGCTAAAAGCGAGGTATTGACCGACTAAAATATACAGTGCAACGGCTTCTATATCTGCTCCTATTGATTTTCGAATGATTTCCTGATATGACCCTAGAAAATATCAAAATATCAAAATATCAAACAAGCTCTGTCAAAATGAGAGGGTGAGATACTTGACGTGCCCTTTAAAATATGTGAACATATGTACCCTATGTTATCCGATACTTTATATATGATTCTGTACTCATATTCAATACGTATCGTATTGCCATATCGTATCGTCCATATCGATCCGATACTTGCCGTATCACAACATAGTATGTACCCTTCTTCTTCTTATCTTCATTTTTATATTAAGTACGTAGATGTTCTGATCTGTCAAAGACTGTAATTAAAAGATGAAATTTCAGACTGAATACCAACCTTTCAATCAAATAATCTGTCATTTTCATGCATCTTTTTGATATTTTTACGTGTAAAAGTTCAAATTTATTTAGACAAGTATTCGCCACATGCAAATTAGTATTATCCTTTTTATTACTCCTGATTTCTTTTCATTTTTTAAATATTATTTAAGAAAACTTTTAATTGATTGATAATTAATTGGTCATGTCTTCATTTTTTCTATTTTTTTATATGATGTTAAAAAATTATTTGTTATTTAATATGTCATTTTGTATGTGATTTTTTTAATGAAAATGTCAAAAAGATAAAAAAAAATATATATCATTTAATATATTATTTAAAGAATGTTATTTACATGTATATGTCATTTAATATGTCATTCAATAATTCTTATTTGTTATTTAGTCTAATATTTTTATGAAAATATGTTATATTGTATTAACTTTTTTGTTTTCTTATAATATGTTTCCGTTACAATGCACAGGTATGATATTAGTTATTTATGATACATTGTTAATACAGTAGAAGGTGCTTTATTTACGCTGGAGCAGGTGATTTTTTCTTATTGAGGGTTAGTGGAAGATCCACTAAGAAGTATATTGATAAAAAAAAAAGTATTTACAGTGGTACTATGTTAACTCAGTTGTTTATGTAATGCTTCTATATAATTACAATAATGATTAAATACTAAATGCTAAAAAGCTCCGCCAAAAGAATTAAAAAAGCCCCAAAAGCATAACGCCTCCTCTCTCAGATTTCCGTTTCACGCAAAAAGCGTCCAATTATATATATCGATTGCCGCTTCATTAATTATGATGTGCTCTGATTTTATCTGCTGTGTGAAAATTCTTCTATTTATCTCTTGAAGCAGGTGATTAAGGACTGCTCGATAGTATGTGACTTTGGAACTTTCTTGTAGATATATACGTGATACTTTTATGCTACATAAGTATTATTTATGATTATAATTTGACCTTCATAAATATGTAGAAGTTTTATATTTCTATATTAATTTTTATAGTTTTAAGAAAATTTATATTTGACCTCTATAAATATATAAAATTGTTCTAGTGTGATTAGAGGTAAAAACGGAGCGAATACGAAGCGGATAGTGGTAAAACTATATCCGTATTTCTTTTCAATTTTTCAGATACAGATACGGATTGGATATCAACTGGATACAGATATGGATACGGATCGGATCAGGATATTTATTAAAATAATATTAAAAAATACCAAAGTTCATAATATTTATCTAATTTTAATGATAAATAACAATATTTTTTCATAATATATATAATATATATGATATATATCTACTATTCAGATAAACAAACGAAAACTGAATTGTATATATATCTATCAAAATGATGGACAGAAGGTACAGGGTTCCGGTTTCCAGGATCTTATGTGATATTTATATTTTTTCAGGGGACAAGTGAAATATCTACTTTCTTTTAAAAAAAATTATGTTTAATTTGTTTTGAGGAAAAAAGAAACAGGGTTCATGAAACTGCAAGAAGAAATGATCAATGAAAACGATTTTGAAAGCAACCACAGTATCTATTAACAGAAAAAGGACATAATAAAGAGGAAAAAGTGTAGAAGGTTATGGAGGCAAGGGATCTAAGCCGAAATTTTTATTTATACTATAATAAAAATTAAAAAATCAAAATATTCCTGTTTTTAAAAAATTCGACATTTATTCAGGCCGCCCAATGCCCCTGCGGCCTCATTATTTTATTTTTTATTTTTTGTTATTAAAGCTGAATAAATTTCTGTTAAAAAATAATTAAAACAATGGAGCCGCAGAGGCATTGTGCGGCTCCTAGACTGGGGCTGCAGAATCATTGTGCGGCTCCTAGACTGGAGCTGCAGAATCATTGTGCGGCCGCCAGTCTTTAGGGCCACATAATAAAAAATCTCATCATTTATGTTCTGAAGCACAACAGAGCAAAGCATCAAAATCTCATCATTTACATTTATGTAGGGTCTTATTTTTAGTACAATATTTTTTAAAGATCTTGGTTGTATGTAGATAACTGTGCATGCAATATATATATATATATATTTTTTTTTTTAAAAGTGGAATTAAACCCACCGATTTCAATAAGAAATCAGAATAGTTTTACTGTTGCAATCTCCAAACATCTGGAGAATTGACAGATACATGATATCAGAATTAAAAGAAACAAAGCCACCAGAGGCATCAAACAAAAAGCTCAAGTATAACCAAAAAAAGCTGAAATTCACAAGCACATAACTACCTAGCACTACAACTTAATCAGTAAAAGCCTCTAGGGATCCTATGCCAAGCATAAATTTACTTTCATAATATGTTAGATCAAATACCCCAAATATCCCCAATTCTAGTGAGACTCGAGTAAATATTTGCAACATTTTAATTACATAAATTTTGGAATTTTGTTATACTCAAATATCCCCAATTCTAGTGAGATATGTATATCATGCAGGTTCTAAATAGCTAGCTATAGCTACGCTATAGCTTTTTTGGACCCTAAAAGCTATGGCGCTATGGGCGATATATAGCTAGCTATCGGCGATATACTTTTTTGCTACTACCTTTTTTTGGTCGCTGTTATTTTTTTCTGACGTCAGAAAAAGGTATCTGCGACCACAATAAACGGTCGTTGATAGTCTCACACGGTCGCAGATACCCAAATTATCAGAGACCAATAATAACGGTCGCAGATGCCCAAAACAACGGTCGCTGATACTTAAAACCGGTCGCAGAAAGTCTTCTGTCAGATTTTTAGAATTTTTTTTATTATTTTAATTTGCACCATTTAATAATTAATACGTACCAATATACAACATAAACATACAAACAAATTTAAACATAAACATCAAACATAAAAATATAATACGACGTGACATACTACAAATCGGTTGCTGAATCAGAAATAAAATTGGCCCGTACAACTTTTTTTTTTGTTAAAAAAAAGTTGTGGTTTACTAAGAACCGTTGGATTCAATGATATAAGGTTCACCTAGAAATGACACGTCCACCGCCATTTAATTTATGTAACGGATGTGGATTAGGGTGTCGTCACCGCCCTAAATTCTTTCCCAGAGATATTAAGAGAAAATAAATAACGACAGAAAAAGGATCTTCGTTCTATCTCGCTTCTAGGTTTTAGTCGATCTAGGGTTTCAATGTACAACGGTATCGGTCTTCAGACAGCTCGTGGATCAGGGACTAATGGATACGTCCAGTCGAATAAGTTCTTCGTTAGGTCCCACAACGCCACCAAGCCCTTTGGCGGTGGTGCGCCTCCGCCCGGACCAACCATCTCCGGCGGCGTACGCAAGCCCAATAAGGAGATACTCGAGCACGATCGCAAGCGACAGATCGAGGTGAAGCTGCTTGTCCTGCGAGAAACCCTAGAAGAACGAGGCTATACGGAGCAGGAAATTGAGGAGAGAATAGGCGAGACCAGAAAAGGGCTAGAGGCTGAGGCTGAGGCAGAGAAAGGAGATGATCAAGCTACTGGTGCTGGTGGGTCTCAAGGAGCTCATGGCGCATCTGATAAGAGGTAATTGGTCCATTGTCTTCTACTGTTGTTTTCTTTTGTTTGTTTTGCTAGTTAAGTTTTTTTTTTCTTGATTCCAATGGTCGTGGATTATGAATGAACAATTTTTATGAATGGATGTTTTGAATTGTGAATTGAGACAGGAATAGTATGATGTCAGCTTAGTGCAACTCTTTTTATTCTAGCTTCTGACCATCTGGGGCTGTAAGCCAGTAACTATAGACTAATCATTGCTTACTCAGCTGAAATGGAAAACAACCCCTGTGTAGATTACCAGCTGGTGCTAATTGTTTGAGTGATCAGTAAACATGGTAGCATTGCATTGCTCGCCATGTACTATGTTCATATCCACACTGCTTACTTAATTTTATGTAAACTTTTAGGTATGGTGATACACAGAGCCACCACGTTGCTGCAAGGAAAGAGAAGCAACTGGAAACTCTAAGAGCTGCACTGGGAATTAAAAGTGTAGACGAGAAACAACAAGAGGAACAAGAGGAACAAGAGAGTGATGTCGAATCAGGTGAATTTATTGAAGGTAAGAGTGAAGAAGAGCAAAGTCAGGACATTGACTCTGAAAGAAGGGCAGAAAAAATGAAAATGAAAACTGATACAAAGCACAGGAATGAAAAAAAGAAAAAACACAGTAAGAGTTCCCGCTACAATTCTGATTCTGACGTCAGTTCTGATTCTGGGATGGATGCCAAGAGGGAGAAAAGAACAGAAAAAGATTCTAAAGGGCATAAGAAAGGAAGTAGGAAGCAAGAAAGCGATAGCTCTGATTCTGATCCTGGTTCCAATTCCAATTCTGATTCTGACTCTGATTCTGGTAAGAGTATTAGAAAAAGGAGGAAACATAGCTCGAGGAATAAGAGGTATGATTCAGACTCAGAATCAGATTATGACAGAAAGAGAGGTGGTGAGAGGAAACAGAATAAGGTCATCAGACATGAGAGACATGATTCTGATTCTGGTTCTGGCTCAGAGAGAGATGGTAAAGGTTCTGTAAGAAGTAGACAGATTGGCAGCCAAGCTAAATCCAATAAGAGTAAGAGGCGTGATACTGATGAGTCAGAGTATAGTAGTGATGAGAGAGAAGGTAACAAACATTGTAGTAAGGCAAGTAAAGCGGCAAAGAAAACAAAGGAAGAGAGAGGGGAGAAGGGGAGGAAGGACAGAGAGGTGAAGAAGGGAAGGCATGATACTGATGATTCTGATAACGGAATTGACAGGTCTCAATATGGTAAAGAGAAATCTGTAAAAGACAAAAATGCCCCAGAGAAGGATGGGCATGGCAATAGAAGGGAGGAGTATAGTAGTGATGAGAGAGAAGGTAACAAATATCGTAGTAAGGCAAGTAAAGTGGCTAGGACAACAAAGGAAGAGAGAGAGGAGAAGGGGAAGAAGGACAGAGAGGTGAAGAAGGGAAGGCATGATTCTGATAATGAAAGTGACAGGTCTGAATATGGTAAAGAAAAATCTTTAAAAGACAAATATGCCCCTGAGAAGGAGGGACATGGCAATAGAAGGGAGGAGAAAAGAGTTGAAGTGAAACAGGAGAGGGAGAGCAAAAATGATTCCAAGTATAGAAGAAATGACACTTCAGGAGAGGACAGAATGAAAAATGCAGAAAAGGGAGGGGATATTGATTATAGGAGGCGTGAGGTGAAAAAAGAAGATCCATACTTAGAGGATGGTAGTAAGAGGCCAAAACATGATGCAAATGATGGTGGTAAAAGGACACATCATGGTGGTCATGATCATGATGCTAAGAGGGCACAATATCATGATGATGTCAACAGCGCAAGAGATGAGAGGCATAATTACGATGATGGCAACAAGTATGATCGGCATGATGATTATGGTAAGAGTTCAAGGTATGATGGTCATGGTCATGATAGTAAAAGGAAAAGTGATCATGTTCACGAGCATGATACTAAGAGGACACGGTACGATGGGCATGGTGATGACGGTGATTCTGACAATCGCTATGATAGAAAGCGGGATGATAAATACAATGCTACTGATGCTGATGGTGGACGGTATGATGGTAAGGGGACTGACAGGCACCACGATGATGATGCTAGGAGGGACCGACACGGTAGGCGTGATGATCGCAATGACGATGTGAGAAGAGGCCATGGTGATGATGCAAGGAGGGGACGGTATGATGATGGTGTGAAGAGGGAGCGTCGTGATGATGAATCAAATCGTGATTCTAAGAGGCAAAGAGATGAGCGTCGCCATGGTGAAGATTCTCGTAGGGAGAGGCGACGGTGAGCTCTTCTTATACTTTGCTAAGGTAACTCGAGTTTTTCTTTATAAAGTAAATTACAGGGCAGCCCGTCTGGAGTGTACTATTTACTGGTGGTCAGTTTTGAGGTGAAACACCAAGATATGCCCGAATTACATGATAAAGTGACACCTTATGATGGAAAAGGCACTCTACACTATAAAGTTTATGCAAATAAACCAACGTATCTTATATTTGTTATGAACACCCTCAAGCTGTTGGAACAGAGTATCAGATGTTATGTCAAGCTGATGACTTAATTATTGCCTGAGTTAACTAATATCGTAATATTAATATCGAATTTGTGGTGCACAATATCTGAACCCACTTTGCTTGTTACGAATGACCATGTAATCTTTAAGTGTAGGAATAAAATTGTGCATGTAAAACTGTAATGATCTTTATCTCCCTGGCCGGTCATCATAGTTTGCAAATATCTTAAAACTTTTTTGTAGTTTAATTACTGATACGCTATACTAAGTGTTAGTTAGATGGACCATTGAATTTCGTTAATGCAAAATCACTGAGTACACCCTTAAACCAATATGTCAAGCTAATATAGCCACATGTTGCAACCCTTGGTCTATAGCAAATTATGTTTCCCTGTATATTCTTTGTATTGTAGTACTAATTGCATCTATTTGTTTGGGCAGGCTTTTTTAAACTATGGGGTTTTGCAAGAACATATGCCAACACACCTTGCTGGGCTGCTGAATGCCAGCTTATGAATATTCTATTTTAAGACATTTTCTGTTTTGTAATGCCCTTGTCTTTTGGCACTATTGTTATATGCTTGTAGCTAAAAGTTGTCTAGTAGAATGTTATCCTTCTCAAGTTGATGTATTTTTTCTGTGCAAAAGCTGCTGCTGGGGTTGTATGATGTTTTTTGAGAAATTTTGTTAACTTGTTCTATTATTGTGGTAGATTACTTACTAGGCAAATTGACAAATACTTAGTTTTTCTTTCAGTTTCCAATAAAAAATGGAATTGTCAACTTTTGGCTTATCATTTTTGCTGCGATTGTGGATTCATCTCTCGTAGAAGATTGTTGGCTGTTCTTTCTAGCCAACATCAAGTATTCTTGTTGGCTCATACTTTTACCTTCGAATATCGAACACATTCTTGAAAATCCTAGTTAAATACAAATTGACTAGAGGTCCGTCATATGCTATGTTGCATGGATACGGCTATCGTATTGCATAGGGCGATACGACAATTTTCGAAAGGACACGGATACAATATGGGTATTGGATACTGATACCATATGGGTATGGGACTATATATGAAGTATCGGGGTAACATAGGTCATATGTAAAAGAAACTCTTTACCTCTTAACACGTGATAGTGCTAAAAGCAACCTTTTTTTTACGAATTACAAGTTGAAGGTTCATGGAAAATGCGTGTTGAGTAAAGGAGAACACAGGAAATTGACAAGCTACGAAAGATGTGTATTATTCTAGATCAATAAATTAGCATCAGATTTAGATATATAATATGGAATCACCTATTTCTAAGACATCGCTTAAGAGTATGTAATGGAAAAAATAAGGAAAGAAAAGAAAATGATCAATTGAAGTCAGTTACGTGTCACTTAGGTTACAACCTGTTGTTTCAAGAGGGAAGAAACAAACAGCAAGACCTGAAAGGAAAATTACAAGTTCAAATAAGAGCAGTGAAATTGTCTGGTGACAACCGTGTACCAGTGCAACAGCCACAAGAGGGCATAAAATACCGCCAATTCTCCCAACTGAGCTTGCAACACCAATGCCTGTTGCCCTTACTGATGTAGGATATATCTGGTAAAACAAGCACAAATACCAGGTTAGAGGCAAAACAGTTTTAATTTTTTTTTTCTTTTTTTTTTCTTCTTGGGTTAGATTTTTCTATGCCTTTTGCAACATAGTTCTATAGATAGACTAGGATCTTAGATGTAAGATGTTGAAATTGCAAATGACCCTTTATAATAAGAAATTTCGATAGCCATTTGAATTTCTTTAGCACTAGTTGGAGCTTAACACAAAAATATACCAGAATACCTAGATACATCCATTCACAGGAAGTTAAATTATAATCAGAGAACAAATAAAGCTAACCTCAGGGGCATATATGTATACTATTGTAAAGCTTGCGGAGATGCAAACACGCGCACCAAATAGGGAGATTGCAGTGAGTACCTCTGACTGATAAAATACTAGAGGTCCCATAAAAAGGAAACTTGTAAAAAGCATTGATGACATAGATAGCTTTCGCCCAAGCTTATCCACAATTAAAGCCGATATGAAAAGCCCTGGTATCTCTGTCAAAATTAGGAATAAGAAATGGGTTTATGAACCAAAGGAGGAACAAAAATCTTCTCCTCTTTAGATAAGAGAGCACTTCAGTAATATTACTAATTTTACCAAGAATTATGAAATCATTATTCAATTTAAGGTTTACCAGCAAAGCTAGAGATGAACACATTCTTGTAAAGCCCATCATCATTTGAATGGTCTGATTTAACCTCCTTCATCTTGCAATCTTTATTTCCATTATTCAACTCAGACGTCAGCAAAACAATTCCATAGTAAGCAAATGCATTTCCCAAAAACACCATCCAGAGAAGCAAAGTTGACCTTACATGCTTTGGGGTCAAAAGAATGGTAACTGCCTTCAACCCTCCATTTTTTGTACCAAAATTTTCATCTTGATCCTGGTCAGAGACCAAGTGTGCAGTTTCCATAGAGGAATCAGTAATTTCTGTGAGCTCTATTTGGGAATCAGAAATGAGGCGTCCGGGAGGGAGGCTTATTTTATTTTTTGTAGCCATTTTGTTCAGAATGTCTGTGGCGTTGTCTGTGCAGCCTTTCATGCAAAGGTATCGTGGGGATTCAGGCGTGGCTCGATAGAAAAGTAGAAGAACGAAAGATGGGAGGGAAGATAGAGCCAGTAACCATCTCCAGCCAAGCTTTGGCATTATGGCCTGAAGAATATAAAACATAGGCACACATTGTGATAAATATATTCTTGCATTGTCCCTAAAATCCTCAGAATTCCATAACTAGAATTGCAAATAAAAAGCTTCCTGTATACCAAAAGGAGGATAATACCTCTTACCTGTCACTCGCCCATTTTTTACATTAGAAAAGGACACAGACAAGGGTTAAGTCATTTTTTTGTCAAGGAGGGTAAAATTTAGGTTGTGGAAGGGAATGCAGTACATAAGCTTTCTTTTGCTTTTACTTTTTTACGAGTGTATACTATGTTCTGACAAAGGTATAACCTATTTCTAAGGAATATAGCTTTCTTGGAAATAATAATTAAGAAATAACAAAATTGTAAAACGGTCCTTTACCCATGCAATGGAAGCCTCAAAGATAGTGCCAATGGTCCAAAATGTAGAAAATATGACCATCCATGTCCCCCTATTAGGAGCTGGTACAAACTCCAGAAACCAAGACCAAAGAACGGGTCCACCTCCAAGCCCAATACCAACCATAAACCGAAGAAAAAGTAAAGAAGCATAGTTCGGTGCCAGTGCGCTCAAGAAACCCGCTGTACTGGTCACTATAGCAGTGAAGAGAAACCCCTTCCTAATAAATGATGATAAATTCAGTACCATATTTTGGTATCTTCACAAGGAGAAAAAGGAAAATATAAAATCTAAGCCCAAGTAACCGCCAATACAGTAATTATTATAAAAAGTATGATGAATTTACAATCAAAGGACTAAACTAACCTCTGGAAATATAATTTCCTTAAAAGTTCTACCTTTTACATGTGATTGGCTATTTGTTTTTGTTTTTTCTTTTTTTGAAAAAAGCCAAAAGCCCGTTCCATTAAACTGAAACATAATTTTAATTTACATAGTATAATCTAAGTGCTACGCACCCCTATCTTCCACATGTGATTGTCTATTTGTCAATTACAAATTTTGTACTCGTTATTAGTTTAACCTTGTTTGTGACATTTTGGGCCTCCACACTGATTCTACATATGTGTGTAAATTAGTAGATTTAAAGGTAAGAAAAAAAAATAAAGAGAATGAAATAAGAAATAAGTTGAACCTTGCCTCCTACCATAGGTATCTGATACAATGCCCCAAGAGTAGGCACCGATAAGCATCCCCACAAAGACAACACTAGTAATCATGCTCTCTTTCTGAGCAGAGAGGTTCCACTGAGTCTGTACTGCAGGCCCCACGAAAGACAGAAGCATCATCTCCATTGCCTCTCCAATCCATCCCATCCCGGCATAGAAAAGCACAAAAGCTTGAAACTTCCCAAACCCTAGCTTTATTAGCGCCTCATCTACGGTGTATGTATCTTCTTCTTCTCCCATCTACAATATTCAAAATAAAGAAAAAATATAAGTATAAGCAAAGGACATTATACTTACAGATAACTAAGAAATTTTTGAATGAAAGGCTACAAACTACCAGTAAACAAAGCATACAAACTAGAAAATATGAGCTGTAAGCAGCTCATATTATATTAACCAGTAAACAAAGCATACAAACTACCAGTGTACTCCTCAACAAAAAAAAAAGATAACTAAGAAATATTGTTCTTTTGTAGTCCAATTCCTTTCATCACGTGACTAATTATTTCCAGAAACCATTTTGCTTTAAATGCAATGCGTTGGAGGAATTACATCAACCAGGTGATATAGAAATAATAGAATGCCACACATTCAAGCTACCTGAACAACAAAGATCTAGGTATAACAAATTTAAGAAATTTATAACTAGCTTACACCTGAACATCAGTTTACGCTACTTACAGCTAACTAAGCACCCTGGTTCTCTCCTATAATTTAATTAACTTCATCAGGCAACTAATTATTATGAGAAGTTATATTGTTATTAAAAGCAATCGAGAAATTACATCACGCGAGTGATATAAAATGCCCAATTACTCAAGCTGCTTGAACAACAGAGAAGCTATAACAAAATCAACATCAATTGAGGCTGATTTAGAAAATAATTTACTCACCATTTTGTTTGAAACTTCTCTTACGAAACTTTTATCTTCAACGTCTTGTTTAGAGAGAGGGATGGTGGGGGGGAGGAAAGAGAGAGAGATTAATTTCTAGCGGGACACAGATCCGCCATTGTTACTTGGAATGTGAAACAAAGAGGTCAAATCAAAAGTCAACATTATGAGATGCAGATCTCAGCGCCGATTAAATTTATCCAAAATATGTTCGTACGAATTTGAGTGGACCTGGTGTTCAGTTGGCTCAGAATTGCTTTACTTGGGGGCCCCCAATATTTTCATAACGAATAAGACTAGTATTCTCGTGGTCAATTTGGGTTGCTAGCTCTGTACCGTACGATACAACGCACTGTTAGGCTGTGCTGAGAACGGAGTAGGTCCGATGCCCATCGGACCTACTTTTAGGTTCAACGCCACGCTGACCGTCCGATTTAGTATAAGATTTGTGCGCACGAAAATTGAAACATACATGCAGGGATTTAAAGAATTCGCACGAATCTAAAAGCAAATCGATGGTGATTAAACCCATCTAACCGAGGTAGGTCCGATGCCCATCGGACCTACTCTCAAGTCGGCTGTGCTACAGCCTACAAAATGTGAACGACGGAGAGAGAGACCAGGGAATTGATACATTGAAATGAAAGGTGGGTTTTTTCTTTTATATATTTGTATTTATTGAGCGTATAAAAAAAAAATACAAATATCTATATTAAACAAATTGTCAAATTGAAAATCAAATAGGCACCTTACACCTACATGAATACTGATACAGAATAATTAATTACTGAATGCATATTGAGATATAACTTCAAGACAGAGAAGTAATGAATACAACTAACGAATACCCATGTATAACAAAATGTAAGCATTATTGAACATAACACAAGAAATTTGCTGTGGCAGACCGCCTTTTAATAGAACAATATTAAAATTAATTTCAGCCGTTTAATTAACAAAGATTAACCATATTATTTTAACATTATTGATAACAAATTTAATAGAATGAGTTGTGATAATTGACAGACAAGTAAAATTTGAATATAAATAAATATTTTTTTAATCTTTTAAATTTATTTATAAACAAACAACACGATTAACTGTATAAAATTTTTCTAACCCTCTCTTTACCATGTTTTGTGATTGCTCTTTGTTTTATGAGAAACCATGGTCTATTTATGGATATTGTACTGAGGTCAGGGACGGATTCAGGATTTTTATCAGGGGGGCAAAAAAATATCGAATCGGGTTTAAATACCTAATCGGATTTAAATCTATTAATCAATTGGGTACTCGATAAAAAACAATGCTTTAACATATATTTTCCAATGCTTTGATTTGTAATTTTTGATGCTCTGACTTATAATTCTAATTACCAATCAAAATTCAACAGATTTATTTTAATTTTAACCCTAAATTTAACTCGAATTACAAATTAAACATCCAGAGGGGGGCAAAAAAAATTTTGGAGGGAGGGGGGGGGGGGAGGGGCAAAGTCGGTCGGAACCGATAAATTTCTACTAAAACTCAAAATCCAGGAGGAGGCAGCTGCCCCTGGAACACTCTGGGTCCGCCCTTGACTGAGGCTAAAACCCTCTCTTTTACCGTGATTTAAAAGCCAAAATAGCTGACAAAGGGAGATAAACGGATGGAATTTTAATCCAAGGATGTACTCTGAGATAAAAAGGGAGGGATATACAGGAATTCGGATTCCATGAAGTAACCTAATTTTTTAGTTTTGATTCAGACCATCCGAGATGCTCTAACACGAATCTTAAAGAGTCTGGACCTCTTCAAATAATAATAGCCCTGCGCTATCCCCGAATAGGACATCGGACACGTTTAAACTAAAAAATTAGATTACTTTAGGGGATCTGGACCCGATATACAGGTGGTCAAGTTCAATTTTCGTTATGTTGTTTTATTTCGGGATCTTTTTTTTTTGAGTTGTGTTGATTGTAATTCTAGACTTTTTCTACATTAATGAACTCAAAAAAATAATATAAACCAAAAGAATAAGAGAAAAATTAAAATGTCTCATATTTTGCCTTATCATGCATCACATCTTTTATCTCTGTTTTTAAAGTTTAAATAATTGATTCAAACCGTTCAACATGATCTCCGTATTAAAATGCTCTTGGAGACCAAATTTTATATTTTTTGAAAACTTTTTACTATTTTTCCAAATAGGTACAAAATCACTGATTCTAGACCATCCAAAATAGTGATTTTGTACCTATCTAAAAAAGTAAACAATTTCCAAAAATTAGAAAAGTTGATCTTCAAACATATTTTAATATGAAGATCATGTTAAACAGTTCAGATCGATTGTTTGAACTTTAAAAACAGAGATAAAATGTATGAGGCATTTGAATCCTCCTAATCATCCTGAAATTATTAGACGACTGGTGATCTTTTACGGTAATTAGGAGCTCTGTGGGCCGTGTAGAGCAAATCCGTTCTATGTAGAACTCCAAAAAAATTATTGGACCTGGGCTATTTAATTTGGATTGTTGTTTGATTGATTGTTCTGGTCTGATTGGGCCAATTTATCTTCAATTGTTAACTTATTTAAATTATGTGCTGCTTGTGTTGTTAAAGAATCCAGTCCATGGAACGTGCTTATTAGGTCGCAAAATCAAATCATTCATGACTAAGGCTTAGGTGGTGTAAATAGCATAAGATCTTCGGTGCTACGACCTCAACAAATTATCGTATAAATTTCAAACTTTGATCTACGTAGCTCAGTAAATTGATTATATAATGAACTTGTAGAATGCCAATTTTTACTATTTTTGAATTTTTTCTACTATTTTTTATAATTTATGAAAGATGGTAAAAAAATAAC
>JAJGRW010003785.1:0-10666 GCA_025461045.1 Carex parvula | reverse complement strand
CCCCAGTTGATTTCGAAAATACTGTCAGTTAGGCTGGGTCAGCATATGCAAGATCTGATCTCTCCCAGACAGACCATATTCATTAGAGGCAGGTTCATTGCTGAGAACTTTCTAGTCACTCGAGAACTGATCCAACACATCTCGGGATCTGGTAGACTGACAGTTTTGGCTAAATTGGATTTTTTCCAAAGCATTTGACACTGTACAGTGGAAGTTCCTAATACAAGTAATGGAGACACGTGGCTTTCCAGCTAGATAGGTTCAATGGATCTCGCAATTGCTAACCACAGCCTCTTCTAGACTGGTAATTATGGTGACAACACGGCATATTTCGAGCACAAATAGGGACTTAGGCAGGGGGACCCCATGTCACCCCTGCTTTTCCTTATTACTGCGGACGTTCTTCAACATATGCTCCGAGTTGTAAGTGGGACAATCCAAAATCCAATATCAGTTAGGGTTGAAGATTCTCTGCTTGCACTCCAATACGCAGACGACACCGTTTTTATCTCAAATGCTGATTAGGAGTCAATAATCTCCTTTAAAATCACAATAAAACTATTATCTAAAATATCGGGGCTCAAGATCAATTATAACAAGAGTTCTTTTGTCCCTTTCAATATGTCTCTAGATGATATTACAACCACAGAGGCAATTCTGGGATGCAAGCAAACCAATCTACCTATGAATTATTTGGGCATTCCACTCACCCTTCACAACCCAACCAAGCGTGATTGTCTACCACTCATAGAAAGGATCAAAAGACGGTTGCAGGGCTGGAAAGGACGCCTCATATTGAGGGGGAAGACTTTAGTTGGTATCCAGTGTCCTATCGTCTACACTGATATATTACATATCCTTCTTTCTCCTTCCAAAATAGATAATAGATCGTATAAGGAAGACCTTCCTATAGGGCAGGGGCGATAAGGGAGGACGAGGAGTACACTTGCTAAACTGGGAAGTCGTCTGTTTGCCCAAAATTTACAGGGGATTAGGAGTATCCAACCTCAGAGTGCAAAACCTGGCCCTTCTACTCCGATGGTGGTGGAGGCTTTATATCTACATGCCAAAACACGCTTTGGACAGTGTTCGCCACCTTACTCAGACGCTTTACCCAAGACATAAACATACCCAGCTTTTGGTCCCCCAACGGTTAGTTTTTTTGGAGGCAGCTAGCAAGAATCAAATACATATTCCTTTGGTCAACCTCTTAGATTGTGGAATCAGGTATGCGAATAAGCTTTTGGCATGACTCTTGGGACGACCCCCCCCAAGATAACTCTGCTCGAAGAACTAGGAAGACAGTCACACTCCATAACATCCCTTCGTCATGTTGCTTCAATCAAAGATACCCTCCTTGATACGGTCACAACCAACATCCCCCAAACCTTTTCAGTCCTACCTGACTTACTGTTTTGGAGATGAACACCAACGAGCCAGTACACCGCCAAGTCCTTCTATTCCGTGAGGATAAGCGGGGGTAGAATTCGGTGGATCTTCACAGAAATCTGGTCATGTCAGATTGCCAATATGGTGTGAATCTTCGCACTGATGGCCCTACACAACCGCCTACTCACACAGGAAGTCCTCGAGACAAGACACATAGCTTTTCAAAGAGGCTATCACATGTGTTCTAACAACGAGATGGAAACATCTCTACACCTCTTCTTCCAATGCCCTTATGCACAGGGAGTTTGGGGTGAGATGACCCAGAAAGTAGACTCTATTACTGTACATAAACCTGTAAAAAGCTATATTAATTAATCAACCTAGCAGCCTCTGCTAAGGTTTTCTCAAAAAAAAAAAAAAGATGTTGAAGAATTAATTACGTTCCTTCCAAAAATTCTTTCAGAGAATAATTTATTGCAAATGAAAATTTAAGGATCAATTTGATTCATTTAAGTTTAAAGACCAGAGTTTAAATTTTCCTATTCAAATGTGATAAAGGTCAATTTCAATTTCAACAAGTGTTGGGTAAATTTTAAAAATAGAACACCTGGGCCTGATCAATTGTTATAAATAAGCACATGTTAAAGCTGTCACTTCGTAATTTTAGGTCTTATTTGATTGGAGCACAAGTAAAAAATAAGAATTTATTCTTCATTTAAAGTCCAACCAATATGTTTGGTTGGATCATGAAATTTTACGAGCAATGTTTTAAAATGTCTTTTTCAATACATATAATGTTGGTCATTGCATAACGTTCAAGCAAGGTGCAGATGTACATGCATTTAGATATGTGGATGTGTATTTTAATTATTATTTTTTAACTTACAAACT
Source organism: Carex parvula (assembly GCA_025461045.1). NCBI lineage: Eukaryota > Viridiplantae > Streptophyta > Magnoliopsida > Poales > Cyperaceae > Carex > Carex parvula. The sequence continues at coordinate 8,386 of JAJGRW010003785.1, read as the reverse complement.
AACTAATTAACTAAAATTTTACAGAATTTTAGTCAAAAATAAAACTACAACAAGATAGTGTAGGATCTTAAATTTATTATCATTTGAGTCTCCTCTTACTCCAAACTAGTTACTCATGTTCATGCTCATTAGTTTGCCTTTTTTCTGCAAGAAACAATAACTTTTCATAGGCAAATCCCCTGAAAAGATTATATTTTCTCCCCTATCAACCCCTAATTAATTTCGTAGGCAACCCTCCCGAACACATTTTAGATGCACGTACGTATTAGCAGTGTTTTATTAATAATTATAGTTCGTAGACTACGCAAATTTTTCGAAATTTCAAAGTTATAGAAGGGCATGCATGAAATTTTGTCTCGAGTAGAACTAATTTTACTGGACAAATCAAGACCTATCTACGATATTTATTTCGAAACAGATGGTCTATACTCTATACTCTATACCGAGTCCGACACGCGCGTTTTGAAATTATTTCTCAACTATTTTTGCATCATTTTTTTCCCGCAATAACTTATAATTTCAATTTGGAGTAAGGTTGAATATCTTATTATATTTATATTTTTTTGCAATTTATTGTTTTACATAGCTGATAAATTAGAACTAGAGAATAATTATAAATAGTGAAGGGTCATCATTAAAAATATTATCATTTGAGTTCGGTTAAAATTTCAGCGAAAGTTATAATAACTTCTAAACAACCCGATCTGTTTTTTTATTTGTGCGTCATGAGGTCGCAATAAATTCTAAATAGTGATGCGTCATTATTTATAATAATAGTTACTTACATGTATATAAATTATTTCGTAGAAGTTTTTCTTTGGATAATGTTTTGTGGATTATCTTTATTCTTATATTAAGCACATAAATGTCATGATCCGCCAACGGTTGTGATTGAAAGATGAAATTTTTATTTGAATATCAGTCCTTTGATCAAATAGTCTACCTTATTTTGATTTTATGCATCTTTTTAATATTTTTTTATATGTAAAAGTCCAAATTTATTTAGATATGTACTCATTACAAGTTTATTTAGTTTGCATTATTTTGGTCTTGATTTCTTTTCATTTTTTTATAACAATAGATAAAAATTTGTAAATAAATTATTTCTTCTTAGCTTTTCTTTTCTTTTCATAATTAACCATTTAGACAACCAAACTAAAGAATACAATCAGACGATAGTGATTTTCCTCCTTTTTTAACCTCTAGTTGGCCTTGTAAACCTCATCTACATTGTAAAGATTAAAATTCAATCAGGAAAGCATTTAATAATTTAATTAAATATATCATATTATTATTTAGTATATGTATATGTTACTCTAATTTTAAATCATATAGTTCATTTGCAATTGGGCATATATAGAAACATCTCACTAATATATATATATATATATATATATATATATATATATATATAGTATGGCTAATTTGCTGCTGGCAGCATTTCGGCCAAGTGCTGCCAGCAGCAAATCTGCCATTCTGATGTTCAAATAACCGATCCGAACCGTTCAACATGTTCTAAATATTGAAATGTGCTTGGAGACCAAATTTTTACATTTTTTGGAATTTTTTTACTATTTATTAAGCCACTTTGAAAATTCCAGATCCGGGTGAACAGTAAAAACAGTCTGGACCATATGATCTGAAATTTTCAAAGTGGCTTAATAAATAGTAAAAAAATTCCAAAAAATGTAAAATTTGGTCTCCAAGCACATTTCAATATTTAGAACATGTTGAACGGTTCCGATCGGTTATTTGAACATCAGAATGGCAGATTTGCTGCTGGCAGCACTTGGCCGAAATGCTGCCAGCAGCAAATTAGCCATACTCTATATATATATATATATATATATATAGAGGAGGGTTCAAATGCCTCCATTTTTTGTGCCTCCACATGCCTCTATTTTTAAGAACTTCAATAACTCAAAATTTAAAATTAAAAGTCAAAATAAAACAGTTGGATATGATCTACATCATTTTATCTATGCACGTGTAAAAAATTGTGACATTTCAACTTTGTTTTAATTGTCATCAAGAACTTGTAAAAACGTACTAATGTGGATAATTTCTAGACATTGATTTTTCAAATGATTGATTCACAAACAAAATCGAAATGTGATATTTTGTTCGTATGAGCACATAGAGAAAATAACATAGATCACATCTAACAATTTTATTTTGACGTTTAAGTTTTAGATTTTGATTTATTAACGTTTTTAAAAATGAAAGAATGATGGAGGCACAAAAAATGGAGGCATTTGAACTCTCCTCATATATATATATATATATATATATATATATATATATATATAGAGGAGGGTTCCAATGCCTCCATTTTTTCATGCCTCCACCATGCCTCCATTTTTAAAACTTTAATAACTCAAAATTTAAAACTTAAAAGTCAAAATAAAACCGTTGGATATGATCTACATCATTATATCTATACACGTGTAAAAAATTATGACATTTCAATTTTGTTTTGGTTGTCATCAAGAGCTTGTAAAAAACGTACTAATGTAGATAATTTCTAGACGTTGATTTTTGAACTTATTGATTCACATAAAAATAAAATTCAAATATCATAATTTTTTATGAGCACATAGATAAAATAATGTAGATCATATCCAACGGTTTTATTTTGACTTTTAAATTTTAAATTTTAAGTTATTAAAGTTTTAAAAATGGAGGCATGGTGGAGGCATGAAAAATGGAGGCATTGGAACCCTCCTCATATATATATATATATATATATATATAGAGAGAGAGAGAGAGAGATGGGCTATTATACATTGCAATGCATAGACCACCCTTGTGCATTGGACCATAAATCACCGATTCAAAGTCCAAATGACCGATCCAAACCGTTCATCTTGTTCTCCATATTAATATGTGCTTGGAGACCAAATTTTACATTTTTTGGAATTTTTTTACTATTTATTAAGCCACTTTGAAAGTTTCTGATCTGGTGGTCCAGAAAATTTTACTGTTTTTTACTGTTCACCGTTGGATCAGAAACTTTCAAAGTGGCTTAATAAATAGTAAAAAAATTCCAAAAAATGTAAAATTTGGTCTCCAAGTACATATTAATATGGAGAACAAGATGAACGGTTTGGATCGGTCATTTGGACTTTGAATCGGTGATTTATGGTCCAATGCACAAGGGTGCCTATGCATTGCAATGCACCATAGCCCATCTCTCTCTATATATATATATATATATATATATATATATAATGGCTAATATACAAACGTTTGTTCCTGGGCTCAGGAACAAACTATTTGGTTCTCCGATTTTCAAAGTCCAAACAACTAATCTAAACCGTTAGATGTTCAATCTATATTAAAATCTACTTGGAGACCAAATTTTACATTTTTTGGAATTTTTTTACTATTTATTAAGCTGGTTTGAAAACCGCTGTTTTTCAATGCTGCAGAAATTTAATAAAAACAGCAGTTTTCAAACTAGCTTAATAAATAGTAAAAAAATTCCAAAAAATGTAAAATTTGGTCTCCAAGCACATTTTAATATAGATTGAATATCTAACGGTTTGGATCGACTGTTTGAACTTTGAAAATCGGAGAACCAAATCGTTTGTTCCTGAGCCTAGGAACAAACGTTTGTATATTAGCCATTCTCTCTCTCTCTCTCTCTCTCTCTCTATATATATATATATATATATGAGGAGGGATCTAGTTACCACAATATTGAGTTACAACAAAGTTACCACAACCATTTTCTATATTTTCAAATTCCAAATCGTCGATCCAAACCGTTCAACATGATCTCCACAATAAAATATGCTTCCAATCAAATTTTACATTTTTTTGAATTTTTTTTACTATTTATTAAGATGGGTACAAAATTCAATGGTCTGAATTTGACTAGTTTTTGTAAAATACTTAATAAATATTAACAAAATTAAAAAAAATGTAAAATTTGATCTAGAAGCACATTTTATTGTGGAGATTATGTTGAACGGTTTGGATCGACGATTTGGAATTTGAAAATATAGAAAATGGTTGTGGTAACTTTGTTGTAACTCAAAATTGTGGTAACTAGATCCCTCCTCTCTCTCTCTATATATATATATATATTTTTTAAGTTTCACTGTTGAATATATTATTTTCAAATAATATCATAAAACAATTTGATAGCATTGCATGATTCCCATACCATTCCATTTGACAAATTCGTAAGCATGTTGGGTGTTATACACTTTGTTTGCAAAAAGACCGAAGATCCTAATTCTTCATTGTTAGGAGATGATAGCGTAATTTGAATATGTAAATGGTTCTGATCTGATTTTAACTCTCATCTGAAGTGACTTTTCAAAGAATGAAGATGTCAAGAGAGCAATGCAAAATCAATTTCAAACTATTTTTACAAACGTTATTTCCATACCCGACAAGTTACAGTTTTTTTTGGGTGAATATTTTAGTCTCTTTTTATTTTTTTCTTTGTAATAATTTAATTTCTTTTGTTTAAAATTTTTAAATGAGGGAGAAAACAAATTTTCTAATAAATTATATTTTGTAGGGTGACAAACTGGACATAGTGCTACTGAACCTGTTGCTACGTACTGATATGAACAAGAATAATTTTATCATAAAATACATTTTGTAAGTTTTCTTCTCCTATAATTATTAATCTCTTCCATATTTTCAATATTTTTTTAAGTACATATGTTCTGTTGAGATATAATATTTGTCTTTATTAAACGTGATACAAATTTTGTAAAATAGAACTGACATTATATTTGATTTTCTCTAATATTTTGTTGGTAGGAAATTATAGAACTTTTACTCATTTTATGTTTATTATATCAACATAAGAGCTTGCTATACATAATTATTATCTATTTAAAGTATAAGGGGTCACACGACTTCTATTTTATTTTCATATGTAAGTTGTGCATTTTAGATGAATCATGCTAAAGGTATTCAATTGAGTTAAAAAAGTATGAATAAGAAGCAAATTAATGCAATAATTTATAAATAAACCAGAAATAATAAATTGTAGTTCAAAAGTTCAACGTAACTTACACTCTTAAGTAAGAACATATTTTTTACTCAAAAATAGTTTAGTATATTATTCAGTGTTTTAAAATGTGATTGTGTTGATGCATCATATGCAGAAATACATATACGGTTTTACTGTGCATTGTTGAAGGAATACAGAAAATATAAAACTAATTTATAACGTAAGAATTATCTAACCTAGTAGTTTGTGCTCTTTATCATATTCTAATCTCCTTCTATACAAAATAATTTTTGGGTTTTTTTCAAATACGTATGAAACGCATATGCGCTCGCGTGACTAAAGTTATAAAATCCGTAACTCATATTTGAAAATGCATCACAATGGTAGATTTAAAGGATAAGTAACCATCTCTGACAACCAAATTAAAAGCATTTAAAAATTTAATTAAATCATACAATTATTTAGTATATGTATATGTTACTCTAATTTTAAATCATACAGCTTATTTGCAATTGGGCATACACATGGACCTCTCACTAATGAATATATTACGTTCATATAATTTCAGAAAACAATATTTAATAAGCAAATTTGATGTTATTATCCTAATTAATGTTAGCAGTTTTTTTGGATGAATATTTTAGTCTCCTTTTTTTTCTTTGAAATAATTAATTTCTTTTGTTTAAAATTTTTAAATGAGAGAGAAAACAAATTTTCTAATAAAATACATTTTGCTACATACTAGTATGAAAAAGAACAATTTTATTCTATAACCTCCAAAACGTAGTGAGGCTAGTACGTAGCAATTTGAAACACAACTACGTACCAAGTAATTGTTTTTTTTTTCTTTTTAAATTTGATAATTTGTTTAATCCCAGTTTCACTAAACTGTGAGGCTTTTCACTTCTTTTGACATGTTTTGCATTGCAGATTGAGTAACCTACAGGGGCGGATTCAGGATTTTCATCAAGGGGACAAAAAAATATCGAATCGGATTTAAATTCATTAACTAATTGGGTAGTCGATAAAAAAATAATGCTTTAACTTATACTTTCCAATGCTTTGAATTGTAATTTCGGATACTCTAACTTATAATTTTAATTATCAATCAAAATTCAACAAATTTATTTCAATTTTAACCCTAAATTTAATCTGAATTACAAATCAAACACTCAGAGGGAGGCAAAAAAAAATTTCAGAAAAGAACAAAGTCAGTCAGGACCGATAGATTTCCACTAAAACTCAAAATCCAGAGAGGACAGCTGCCCCCCGGGACTACCTGGGTCCGCCCCTGGTAACCTAGGCGTGACACCCACCTAGTTTTGCTAAAGAACGGTATAGCTTTAGATCAAATAATAATTAAACTAGAATTGGATGGACCTCGACTCCTCTCGAGCCTTGCCAGTTTCTGATGATCAACTTGGAAAATTCATATCAGCTGTTGTGCTGTTTTTAAAACAGAAATGAGATTGAGAATGTCGGGGAGGAACACCCGCGAGTAAGCTCAAGCTTCTGTGGCATCGGATTTGAGTTTAGTGTTGTATGCAATCATGCACAATTGGATTTCATAATCTGAGTAGACTAAAGAAGCTATTGCTATGCTGTACACTATATATATCATGAATGTCATATACAACACTTAATCAAGAACCAAGTCCATAGAGAATTCCTCTCTCAAAAAAGAAGTCCATAAAAAAAACAGAGATTTTTTTTGAGGAAAAATAGAGATCTATGTCCTTATTTGTTTTATTATCCAACCAGTTCAATAACAAAGTTCAGGTCTTGAACTAAAACATGTTTACAAAAATCAACTTTGTTCAAAACATTTGAGCCCTAAAAAAGAAACAGAAAAGATCAAACAGCAAAAAGGAACTGGAAAAAAAAAAACTGAAACTGAAACAGTAAGTACCAGTAAAACTAAGAAAACTAAAGAGAACAACAAATACTCAGAAAAAGTCAAACTGAACTGAACTACTCATTGGTATTTGGAAGCATAAGAAAAAAATAAAAAATAAAGACAAATTGAAGCGTTGATAAAAATAATAGAACGATTTCAACCGTTTAGATGCATTGTTTGAAGCCAATTCAATAGATTTTTGAATTTTAAGTTCACAAAGGGGCTTGGTGAGCTTAAGAACACCCTAGTTCTACTCAAAATAATATAAAGTTCGTGGTGAGCTTAAGAACACCCTAGTTGATGTTTTAATTTGCTTTGACAAAACTGTTTGATTCTCTTAATCAGGGCTTCACACCCTAACTTATTTATATAGGAAAAAAAAAAATAAAGAAATAATATGAAATAAGATTTACATTTGTGAACCGAGTAATTTGTATGAGTGTTGTAAAAAACAGCCATTTAATCCGACTAATCAGTAGTAGTTTGGCGGTGACCAAATTAGTTATTATTCTGTTTTTCTGCATTTATTTGTTATATATGCTATATTTTATCCTGTTTTATATGAGTTTTTCTAAAAATAATTAATCCGGCATTTCTTTTGTGAAGTTTGAGGAACCAAATAGTAGTTAATTCCCATCCCTCTAGCACTTTTTTTAAGTTGAGAAAAATAAAATTTGGAACATCTTTGTTTTCTTGGAGAGGAGAAATCATGTTGTTTGCAAAACATGCTGCTCCTCTGCCTCTCTCTCCTACTATTTCTGCAACTCCCCTGAGTACATACCAGTCTCATGCATTCTATCTCGGACTGAATTGATTCTGATGGACTGTCCGGATCTATTATGTTGCCTCAGAGGATTGGAATCCAAGTTTACAATGACAAGAACACGGGGCCCTACCGGAGGATCCGTATCCTCTCAGGTACCTTAGACAATTTCTCTCACTTTACGGGTTGAGATTAAATCTCAACCGCTTGAGATTCGGGCTAGAGCAGGGACAGTATTATTGGGCTTTGAGATTCGTGCCAAGTTAAAAAGAACGGCTTGGATGCACTAATTGTAAGAGATTCCCTTGTCAATAACGGAGATACAATCCCAAGGGGCTGTTAAATTTAGAAGATAATTTGATCTCATTGCATTGCAAGAATGGACTAGTATCTTACATACCATTAGTTTCTTGTCCTTTACACATAGTCAAGATAAGATAGCTTGGAAATGGGAGACATCTGGTATTTTTTCTGTTAAATCTCTATATAGGTTTATTAATTTCAGAGGGGTATGTTTTCCTCAACTTATGCTCTGGTGACACCTTTTCCTTTACCTCACAAAATCAAAATTTTTATGTGGTTGGTGGCCAAGAACAAAATTCTTACAAAAAAGAACCTGAGTAAGAAAGTATGGCAAGGGGATATCACTTGTCAATTCTGCAAAGAAACTGAAACTACTAATCACTTATTTCTTTATTGTAGGCTAGCTCAACACCTGTGGTTTTGGATGGGCAAGAGTCAAGAACAT
>JAJGRW010003784.1:0-38397 GCA_025461045.1 Carex parvula | reverse complement strand
CCATTTAGAGCCGGGGTCGTGTTGGTGCCATGCCCGCAATGCATCACTTCGGGCTCATTTTGAATCAAATTGGCAACTTATATATCATCGCAGGGACTTGAATATCATCCCCTAAAAATCTTAGAACCCAATTTACATCGTACCCCGAGTTCTCCATTTTACTCTTCTTTCTTTCTCGGTCAAAATTGAGGCTTAAGAGTTAAAATTCATTTATTGAATCCCAACATAGAAGAGGGAGAGGAGATTGCTGTCAGTTCAAGGTGAGTATCGGCCAATAGATTAAGCCTTTAGCTTGAATTTTAAGCTTTTGTTTTTTCACTAAGTTGCGGGTTGAGATGAGGAAGAAGAAGAGAGGGAGGTGACGTGGGCAGAGGGCCCACATGTCAGTTTCTCTGTGCTACAGTGTCCTCTCATTTTAATTCTCTCGTTTATGTTAGCCGCACCCGGTTCTATCTGAACCGTGTAGTCGCCTAAGCACGGTGCACGGCGCACCGCACGCATGCCCATTGAAGGGGTCAAGGCGCTAATATTTTAAACATCAGCGGTGTCCCTGGAGTCTGGATGGTCTCGGCGCACGAAGGGCTGTGCGACTGCCGGTTCGGTGCATACGGCTTGTAGCCCATGTACCACGCCTATCCATGTCAGGGGTTCAGCGAAAAATGGTTATAAGTCACTGGCTCATGGGCCCCATTCTTCGGTTATTGTTGTGCAGCCTCAATTTGCACCCGGAGCATGAATCTGTTGGGCATCCCCACAATTTTGCACCCCGAAAATCATTCATCTTGTTTTATTTCACAAGAGATTAACTATCTCATGTTTTATTATTATCGTGCACATTAAAATTCAAGGTTTTCTCACGTAGATCATCAACAAGAATTTTAATATGTTGTTGTGTGACCCTTGGCATTTTATGAGCATGTTTAATTGTCCCAGAGTATTACTCATCATGTTAAATGTTAAGTAGTAACTTTTTAGGGTCAAACAAATGCCCCCCACCTGGGTGAGGTGTGAAGACCTTAGGATTGAACAGCTTAGCCAGGTGCCCCCAGTGTTCTTCTCGAATTTCATGAAATCCTTTCTGAGTTGCTTTTCTTGTTTGAATCTCAGGTGTTGGAACTCCATATTGGGCATTGAGCTCGGAAGCGGGTCTGATCATCTTCTTCGATCACATCTACTTCAAAAAGGTATGTTATCTTTATCTCATCTCGCTAATACTTGCATGGCTGGGTGAGGGCTGAATGTGCGTTCTTCGGGGTTTGCCTGAGCAATCGGTCCCTTGCTCATACATTGGGGGCTTCAGACAGTGACTGTACTCCAAACTCACATTCATGGGGAAAACCTGTCTAACCGAGGAGGGATTACAGACAGGGGAACTTTATCTCTGATCTAGTATGGGAACCATGCGGGTAACTTGCAAAATTGAGGGTTTAGGTAAAATGGCCTTCTGATTGTAGGTATAATCTCAGGTTTTGATCCAGTTTGTCTCGTGTGCTTCTCTTTGGGGCCTTTGGCTAACCAGGGTTGGTTTTAGCTGTATCTCGGGGTCTTCTTGGCATATCAGGTTGGGATTTGGTTTTGGTTGAGTTTAAAGTCTTCTTAGACTATTGGTGTAGTTTAAAGTCTCCTTAGACTATTGGTGTAGTTTAAGGTCGTTTCGGACCATGGGGATAGTTTAAGGTCGTTTCGGACCATGCTTTCAGTTACTTTAAACTCTGAATTAACATATTTCTATGCTTCTTTACAGGTGTTCAGAGCCTAGGTGAGTATTGAAGCTTGGAAGTTGGTTCTGATCATTGTTTTCAGTCATGTCTCGCAACCGAGGTACACCTTTCCTTACTCATCACACGCTTGCACTTACATGGTAGGGTAGTGTGGTTTGGCAAAGTCTGACGGAATTTTGTTTTCGTTGCAGGGGTACCTTTTACTCGGTATGAGTCTATGCCCGCTTCTGCTTTCTCTATGGGCCAGCGCCTTCAGGATGACCCGGATGATTGGACACCGGATACTTTCCTCACTGCAGGGACCGCTACTAGGTTCAAGCGATCTTTGAGCGTGTCACACCTTCGAGAGGTACGTGGTTTACGCTTGCATCCTTTTACCAGGGATCGGGTCCCTCATCCCTTACATTTGCCTGTCACTGAGATGTTGGGTCAGCAGACGGTGCCTTGGGCATCTGCTGATTTTATACCCGGGGGCCTTGTGCGAATGCCCTTTTTGGTTGATTGGGTGAGAGTCATCTTACAGACTGAGGTTGATGCTTTGAGCAAGGTGGGGATTTATGAGGCGGTATTTCTCTCCCTGTTTGAGTACACTTGGGATCCTTTCTTTTTCCAGAGTATGGTGGAGCGATGGAATTATGTTTCCAACACTGTTGTTATGGAGGATTGCGAGCTCACCATATCTCTTGCGGAGATGCGTCACTTGACAGGTTTACCTATTTTTGGTGTCCCTTATGACGAGTATCTCCCTTTAGAGGGGACTCTTTCTGAGCTTCTGCCGGACGGTAGTCGGCGTCATCCCATATCTCTCCAGCGGGTTTTTGACGTTTACCATGAGCTTTCTTATGCTGGGGAGGTAGATTTTAGGAGATGGATCGCGTATTTCAGCGATGCGATTCGTTATCCGGTTCATGTTTTTGCGCATCCCTACGATCCATTTGGTACAGGCAGGGAGGAGATATTCCACACTGATGAGAGATTCACTCCAGTCAGCGCATCTCGCGAGAGGTTGGGTGCTGAGGCCTACCTGACTTCCTTTCTAGCTTGGTGGTTGTGTTGTTTTGTGATCCCTAGCCAGCCGGCGGGTGTTATTCGACCAGATTGTTTTATCATGGCAAACAATTTGGCGAGAGGTGAGGCGGTGTCTTTGGCTATTCCCGCGTTGGCCAATGTTTTCAGGTGCATGAGGATCTTATCTACCTCAAAGGATCCTTCGCATTGTGATGAGGTGGTTCCTTTTCATTTCCTGATGGGTTGGGCTCACATCTATTGGCCCGGTTTGTACACTCCCTCGATGAGTGAGAGGATGAGGGCCGATTTACCCCTTTTAGCAGGGATCGCAGGAGTTAGACATACTCCTTTGACTCCTAGGCTGGCTCGTGACTACTTCTCACGCAGCAGAGGTTTTCTTAGATCACCAGAGAGTTGGGCGACTTTCCGCCGTAACTCTAAAGGTGAAGATTTGGAGCTTTTGGATAGGGTTTGGAGCGAGAGGTGCCCTGAGGGTTTAAAGAGGGGTTCCAGGAGGTTGGATTTCCTGGTCAGTCTCAGGCATGGGCTCCTACCGCTTCGTTTGGGTGATCGAGTCATATTGGAGCCCTATATGCCCCATCGTTGTGCACGCCAGTTTGGGTTTGATCAGGACATTCCTGCCATGGTTTGGACTGGCAGTCTCATGGCAGCTGATTTAGCTGGGGCTGCACGGTGCTGGGAGTCCATTCTTCGCACTGACACTCGCGTGAGTTTCACTATACCTTCCACTTCGAGAGTTGGCGTATTCAGCGCTGCTTATCAGAAATGGTTTTACGACATGGTTCAGTCGTGCCAGGTTTCTGATAAGGATTTGGTTTTAGAGATGGTTCGCACCAGGAGGAAGAGCCTTTTAAAGAGGCGTCAGGTTCCTTTCCTGGAGAGAGCCCCTGACCTTCAGAGTCGTGATAGCCGCCTTTCTCCTCCTGGCGTTGACTCCTCTGCTATATCTAGGGCAGGTATGACACATTTTTATTTTCTTGAATTCGCATGCAGGTTTTGCGTACATATTAACCTTACTTTTCCTTTTTCTACAGTGGCTTCTTCCATGCCCGAGCAGGTAGTCAGGTGTGACGTGCCAGCCCGAGTTTTCTTGAGGCCTGATTCCGGGCCCAAGAGATGCAACAGAAAGCAGAAGAAGAGAAGAAAGGAGGAGCTCCCTTCAATCCAGATGACTGGTCATTCAGGTACAATTACTTTCTTCGAACTTCTTTCCCATTATCTCCTTTTTGACTCGCAGATTTCGTGTATTCAGCCCATTCCTTTATTATTCACAGGGCCAGACTCAGTCACAGCAGGCTCATCTAGCATTGGGGCAGGAGGGGTTCTCGACTGCCCCCATGATGTTCCCGTGGTTGTGGAGCCATGCTCAGCCATCGTGCTTTTCGTGCCTCCTGCTTTTAGGCACTTTCATTTAGGGTAGACTTTACTTTTGTATGGTTTGTGAGAGGGTGTTTTCGAGCTCACTCTTTGTATGTGTATTGTGGTTTTGGTTGATTATGCTTGGATATACGTACTTGCAGTCGATGTTTGCTTTTGTAGCTTTCTCATTCTCCTTCTTTCTTTTTTTGGTTGATTTATTCGAATCTTCTCTAACCGGGTTCTAAGCGATTAAATAAACTCGTCTAAATCGGTTTTCTTTCTCATTCTCCTTCTTTCTCTTTTTGTCTACGAGTTCTTCAAGCCTTCTCCAATCGGGTTCTAAGCGATCGAATAAACTTGCTTAACTCGGTTTTTCTCCTGAACCTTTCAAGTTTTCCCCAATCGGGTTCTAAGCGACCAGATATACTTGTAAAGTCAGGGCTCAATCCTGAATCTCCTGAATCTCCCCCATCGGGCTCTAAGCGACAAGGCATCTTCGTTGGACTCAAGTTGTACCTCAAGCCTTCTGCGTCTATTCAATCGGGTTCTAAGCGATCAAACGTCTTCAGTTGGCTTGGGTTCGGTTTTCTGTTCTCGTAATTCACACGCCGCTCCCGCAAAAAGGCTACCGGCGATATGGAGACCCGTTAAGGTCGAACATTCACTCATGCTGCCCACACAAAAGAGGCTACCCCAGCATGTATGACTGCGTAAAAACCGTCCCACTTAGGGGTGACAACGGTCATACGGGACCCGTTAAGGTCTGATTCTCACACACAATAGCCCCACAAAAAAGGCTACCCCGACATGTGTGACTATGTAAAACCGTTCTGCTCAGAGGCTTCATTGGTCATACGGAACCCGTTAAGGTCGAATCTTCATCCACGCTGCCCACACAAAAGAGGCGACCCCAGCATGTATGACTGCGTAAAAACCGTCCCACTTAGGGGTGACAACGGTCATACGGGACCCGTTAAGGTCGAACATTCACTCATGCTGCCCACACAAAAGAGGCGACCCCAGCATGTATGACTGCGTAAAAACCGTCCCACTTAGGGGTGACAACGGTCATACGGGACCCGTTAAGGTCTGATTCTCACACACAATAGCCTCACAAAAAAGGCTACCCCGACATGTGTGACTATGTAAAACCGTTCTGCTCAGAGGCTTCACTGGTCATACGGAACCCGTTAAGGTCGAATCTTCATCCATGCTGCCCACACAAAAGAGGCGACCCCAGCATGTATGACTGCGTAAAAACCGTCCCACTTAGGGGTGACAACGGTCATACGGGACCCGTTAAGGTCGAACATTCACTCATGCTGCCCACACAAAAGAGGCGACCCCAGCATGTATGACTGCGTAAAAACCGTCCCACTTAGGGGTGACAACGGTCATACGGGACCCGTTAAGGTCGAACATTCACTCATGCTGCCCACACAAAAGAGGCGACCCCAGCATGTATGACTACGTAAAAACCGTCCCACTTAGGGGTGACAACGGTCATACGGGACCCGTTAAGGTCTGATTCTCACACACAATAGCCCCACAAAAAAGGCTACCCCAACATGTGTGACTATGTAAAACCGTTCTGCTCAGAGGCTTCATTGGTCATACGGAACCCGTTAAGGTCGAATCTTCATTCATGTTCATGTGCCGCTCCCACAAAAAGGCTACTGGCGATATGGAGACCCGTTAAGGTCGAATTTTCATTCATGTTCATGTGCCGCTCCCACAAAAGGGCTACTGGCGATATGGAGACCCGTTAAGGTCGAATTTTCATTCATGATTCATGCGCCGCTCCCACAAAAGGGCTACTGGCGATATGGAGACCCGTTAAGGTCGAATTTTCATTCATGATTCATGCGCCGCTCCCACAAAAGGGCTACCGGCGATATGGAGACCCGTTAAGGTCGAATTCTTCATTCATGCTCATGCGCCGCTCCCGTAAAAAGACTATCGGCGATATGGAGACCCGTTAAGGTCGAATTCTTCATTCATGCTCATGCGCCGCTCCCACAAAAAGGCTACCGGCGATATGGAGACTTTGTAGAACCATTCTGCTCTGAGGCTTCATTGGTCATACGGAACCCGTTAAGGTTAGATGTTCATGCATCTCCATGAGATCGATGCGATATAGTGAAGCGACGCTTCTCTTACGAGTGAAGCTTAGCTTGCTTGTCATAGGTTTCATTCTGGTGCTTGAAAGGTATTCTCTTGTTTTGGGTTCAGCTGTCACCCATGGGACGTATATCAACAGGGTATGCCAAATCATGCTTGGTTTTTAGGGTATTCGCTTGTCATTCATGGGATTTTGGGGTGTTTACTTGCCAAACTATGGGCTTTAGTCTTTGGAGTCAAGGGTTCTTATTCTTAAACTCTAGTTTGGGTTATGGCCCGTGAGGCGTTGACCTGTAGGTATATCATTCATGGGTGTTGACTTGACTTGAGGCTTGCTTCTGCGGGGATTGGTTTGGTGAGAACCCGATTAGGGTTATTGCCTTTGGGCTCTCGGTTTCCTTCATTTTGGGCCATAATAATTGTTTTAGTGCTCACGTGGCCTAGGCACAACATCAAAGCCTTATTTTGTTCGGCACAAATATATAAAGCCTGCTCGTCATTTTAGATAACTGGCTAGACGAGCGTACCAGTGACAATTGTTTTAAAGGGCACAATCTTGACAAAGCCCATTCTATGCGTGAGGCTTTCTTTGTGGGCCTTACATCTCTCCACTCTTTTTATATTATGGTGGGACTTGGGTGTGTATATGCACTTGTTTGGAGGTGATATCTTACTCACTCCTCTCGTGCCTTCTTGAATAGCCTATATGGCATCAATCCTTAGGCAGGGGCGTCGCGGGAAATGCGAATACCATTATTTTGAAAACTTTGTTTTAAAAGGGATTTTGTGCCTTCAGAATTTAAATAGTCTAAACGACCACTTTCTTTAATCTTTTGATTTTATTTGAGATATCATCATTAGGCACTCCATTGTTTAAAGGACAATGAAGAAACCTTGTCTCTTCTTTTTTCAAACTGGGAGGAAAGACAAAACCAGTGATAGTTGTTTCAAATGGGCACAACACCAAAGCCCATATTTTGTTCAAAGTACAAAATATAAAACTTGTTTGTCCATATTCAGAACTGGCTGGACAAACTTTGCCAGTGTTAATTGTTTAAGGGTACAAACTTAACAAAACCCATTTTGTGGCGAGAGGCCTTTATGGATTTTGTGGATAGTTGGGGGACCTCACTTTTCGCTCGAGACAATTTCACTCATGCTGCGACTTGGTCCTTTTATTCGTAGAGGTTTTCGCTTATGCATAATCATTGGGATATTTTATTTATGGATGTTTAGGTTTTATTGGAATTTTGGGTATTTGTGGAGTTTTTAATTTTAAAATTTGGAAATCGTGGAGTAGAATTTGAGGAGGAGATCTCGTGGGATTCTTATTTTATGCAAACGTACACACAAGCATTTTAGACATAAACGCACCATCATCAAGCAAACATAAACATTGTCCATGAGAAAGGGAAATCAACTCCTAAAAACATTTAACATAAACGGCTTGTTGCCCCCGGTTAGTAAGGAGCGGCCTTGGGCCCCACATGTTTGGCGGGCCTCCTGTCTTTGCCCGATGCGGTTGGTTCAGAGGGCAGTGACAGATTGGGTGACTCAGAGGATTTTGGATTCTCTGGTGCTGGTGGTGGAGGAGGGGGTTTGCTGACGGAGCTTTCTGCATCATCAGGCGGAGGCATGTCTCCATCATTTTCATCCCACCCTTCGACTTCCACATCCACAATTTTGCGGATGGGGTCAACGGTCAGCCACAACTGATGCGGGATGGTGTTTGGCGGTCCGCAAGCGATCAAGAGTCTGAGCGTATCATAGTTGTTGTTGGAGAAGTATGGGGCAATCTTAAGAGGATACCCGAATCCTGCCACCAAAGTATGAATATCAGCAGAATTCCATAAGTGTAAAGGTACCTTGCGGAGTCTTATACGCGCACGGTAGTTGAGGGGGTTGTCATAGCCTCCTTGGCTAGAAGTCCATCCTATCATTCGGATATCGGTGGGAATGACACCGGGGACATCGGCTTCTAAGGTGAGAGAACCCAATGAAAGGATGCCCCTTTTTATGTCATCACTTGGGCATATGAGTATGTAGTCGGCCTCGATTTCGTCGACTTCCTCAATGATTAGGCTTGAGAACTCACAGTTGAGTTGGTTTGAGAAGTAGTGACCGAGGCGGTATTTGGTGTACCCGGTTTTCCTTCCCCCAGTGACATAGATGAAGATGGATCGCCATAACCATCGACTCTCTTGCGGCAGTGCGTCCTTGTTGGGGAAGTCGACGGCGAGAGAACCCGGGCCTGGATATCGGCCATATCCCATTCTTACCGTCGGCGTGAGCGCCATGGTCTCCCAGTTGTGGGGAATTATCCTTTGAGCAGCCATTAGCGCAGGGTCTGATTGAGGTTGAGGAAGTTTGTGACTTAGAGATGTCGACTTCCTCCAAGGGTGGTGTATATATATATCATTCCTCTTTCGGGTGCATCGATACCCGACATACCCCTTCATGCGCACTATTGCCTCCATCATGGCTGTAGTGGGAGTGGTTTTGTAAGTGACGGTTTACGAGTCACTTTCGTATTCTTGGCAGAAGTCGCTTGGTGTATCACCCTCCTGGTGGAGCTTTAGATAACGACCGCTGATTGATTTAACGAGCTCTCCGTTTTCGTTATCTATCAGCCTGTATCGGTACCCTTCCAAGACTTGATCCACTAAATATGGGCCCCAGAATCTGATAGATTGTGACCTTGATGTTTCTTTGGCAACCCACACAAGCTGCCCTTTCTTATATTCATCAAATGGGCCGAGCATGTGGACCGTTTCTTGTCTTGCTTCGACATTGGTTCTCGCCTTTTGTGGCATATGGACTTCGTCCCATTCCTGTTTTGAAGCGCTTTCGACATCCTTTGCAACCCAATTGGGTTTTATGGCTTGATCCTTGAATTCCTTTATCGCCCTTATCTCCTTTTGCACTTGTTGATAAATGCACTTCGGACACTCGTAGATATCGAATCGAGGATCCTTGTGGTTGGCGATGGCTGCCTTTAGGCTCGCGCATGAAGGGTGGTGACTACTGCCACACTCTTTGCATTCAAACATGTCCCATGAATTTCCCTTTTGGTCACAGATGCCGCAATGGGTTATATATCCAAACTCGAATTCTTCTTGTTCGGATTCAACTTCTACCATATAACATGCAGCATTTGTGCTAGAGTCGCTTGAATCGTTATCTTTAGGCTTCTTTGATGATCCATGTTTTGAGCGAGACTTGGAATTTTCGCCTTTCCTCTTGGAAGTTTGCTTGACTTTTTCCTTCTTCTTTTGTTTCTCATCCTCTACGATATACTTGCAGGAGGTGCAAAACCAATTGAAGAACCTCTTGTCATACCCAGAATTTATCTTTCTTCCAGTGGCACATTCGGTACATGAGTACCTAGTACATCGGTCGCAATTGAACATGACGTAATAATCGTCTATCTCATCGCAATTCATGCATTTGCCTTGCTTTGTGTGGCCATTGCTACTATGATCCCCCTTTTCTTGAGGTGAATCATATTCTGAGTCGGTGGACCTCTGAGAGGCCATATAGCATTCAGCTTCTCGTTCTTCTTCTGAATTTCCTTCGCTTTGGATTCTCCGACTTTGGGTTTGATTTCGCATTCCAGTTGCTTGGTATTCTCGAAGATATTTCCCTTTAATAGGTGGTGCGAACCTGTTTCCATTGCTTTCTCGCAACCTATAGGTGTCTCGCCCTAAGGCTTGCTCAACAATGTAGGGTCCTTTCCATTCAATTCTAGCTTGACCGTCCTTAGATAATTGAGACTGGCTGAGCATGGATACCATGTCTCCTACTTCGAATTGTGAAGGTACTTCGTTTTTAGGGATAGACTTCATCTTTTGCTTCCCTTTCTCTTTGTAGGGAATTGGCGCACGAACCCCTTCTAAGTGGGCTACCACGGTGAGTGGTAAGGTTCCTTCTTGTCTTTTGTTTTCTAGAAGGTCCTTGAAGACCCAGCAGTCATCGATGGTATGACCAAGGATACGGTGATATGGGCAGAAATCAGGTTCGTTTACCCTACTCGCTTGTTCTGGGCGTTTGCATACTGGCAGGTTGAGACCTTTTTGCATCATTAGGTGAAATGCCTTAGCAACTTTATCTCGCCCAAATGAATATGTTTTGTTCTTAAGTTCTGCTAGAGTATTTTTTTCTTTTGGCATTACTGGAACGGGTTTCTTCGATCCAGAGATCGTGTTTGTTGAATCTGTATGGGCTTGTCCCGTCGTGGACTGAAACTTCAAATAATCCTTTAGGAGTTGAGCCAACATGCCTTCGAGTGGAAAAGACTCAGGTGCTGGTGCTGGAAGTAGTGATTCTGCTTTTCCTTCGCCTTTCTTAGGTTCTGATATCCATTTGCCTTTGAAACAACGTAGGCAGCTCCATTTTGGGGTTTCATCACTACTTTGAGGATGTTCTCTAAACCTCGTGCAAGGGGGATGGCATATGGCCCCACATTCGACACATGAAGTCATTTCTGTGACCTCTCCCGGTCGATCGCATACACTGCATGCGACAAATGACGATTGATCGTCTTCAGCTTCTATTACATGACATGACGCTTTGGAGGTTCTTTGATTATCTTTTGGTTGTTGTTGTTTAGGCTCGGAATGCATATCCAAACCTTTCATTTGTCTCAACAGGTCTTGGAAGGAGCAAGTTTCGGTTGGATTTGGTTTGGGTTGTTTTGGCAAGGTATTGGCGAAGGAATTTCTACCTTGGCCTCTTCCACGGCTTCTACCACGACTGCCTCTTAAAGCCATTTCTAAATTGGCATGAGCAGCTCTCCCTTGGATCCTTCTTAGATCACAAGTCGGTGGCTCGTCATCACTGCCACTGTTGCTGAGGTATTGCATAGGACGACATTTGGAATCGTCGTATTCATCGTCAGATTCTTCATACCCGAGCCCTCGAGTGTTTCTTGGCTTTCCATCTGGTCCTATGATTGTAGAATTACGATGAGCCAATATCCTATCGAATTGCTTTGTCATAGCGTAGGTTGGAGACATGGGACTCATGTTTGCAAGAATCCTAGTTAGGCTTTTGGGGCAATATGGCAGAAGAGGTACATCCACTTTGTTGGACATGGTTTCATCTTCTAAAGGCCATTCATCGTCGTTCAGCACCAAAGACCGATCTTTACCATCGGACGCTCTATAGAATACAATAGGCTTGTGCCTAAAGATCCCTTCTTCAGTAGCCTCCTCCTTGGGCGGTATTATGAATAATACCATTTCTTGGATTTGGTTCACTTCCCTTGGTGTGAGCTCTTTATGATGGTTTTCAGGTATCCTCTCAATCATCAACGAGGATTGACTTGTTTCTTCCTCGTTTTCTGAGGGTATTACGTATGACGGGAGTATCCTAGCTTCATCGGCTTCCTCCTCTGACGACGAATCAGTATCGGCTCCATATAGCCTTATTTTCTCATCTCGTTGTTTCTTCGAACATTCTCCCTCTAGAGTAGGTTTATCAAAGAAGTATTTGGCATCTTTCAGCCCTATTTCGTGCACTTCAAATGGCTTAATTTCTCCTTTGATTTGTTTGACTTCACCGTCCTTTATGTATTTTACACATTGATGCAAAGTTGATGGGACGGCATTGTTATTGTGTAACCATGGTCGACCTATCAATGCGTTGTATGTGGTTTTCGCATCGATGATGTAGAATTTCATCCACTCTTGAATACCACCAATATCGAAAGGCAAGCTAACGGCCCCCATGGATTGCTCTGTTTTGTGGTTGAACCCATGTATAGTGATCTTATCCTTCGTGTGGAACTTAGCGCTCAACGTGAGACGGTCTAATGTTCGCTTAGGCATTAGATTAATGGAAGAGCCCGGATCGATTAGCATGCGGGTTACCTTTTGGCCATCACACTCACCAGTGAGAAAGAGTGGTCTATTGTGATCAGACGTGCCTATGAGCAAATCATCATCGTTAAAGGTGATGGTTGGGTTTTTGTTGTCCACCAGCGCTATTTCTTGCATCCTCTTTTCGGCGAAATGTGCTTGAAACTCTTCAGGGTTTTGGAGTGCATAAATGAGCACTTCTCTCACTTCAGCGGACATCATCAATATGTCAAACATGCTTACCGCCGCTGGTATTTTTCTAAGTTGTGCGAGGATATTGTAATCTTGCACCATATATTTCTTAGGTGTTGGCTCATCTTGTACTGCGGGTTCTTTCCCTTTTGCCTTGGCCTTTGACCTCCCAATTTCATCTTCTTGTGGTGGCTGGCGCTCAGGGATATTTGTACCCGAGCGGAGCACCGCATGGCAACCAGGTTTCTTAGTTTTGACAAAGATGACTTCACCATCATCTGAATCACTTGAGGAACTTCCTCCATAGACAACCGCGTTACACATCTCATGGTCACCATCATTGTTTTCTCCTTCTTGAGGGGCCCTACTCGCTTCCCCTTTCTCGGCTTTGAGGCCCAACATTAATGCCAATACATCTTCTGTTAGGAAGTCTAAAAGGGTCAACGGTAGCGGAGTACCTTGCTTATGATTATCTAAGGTTTGTATGTGTTTTTGGATTTCAGAAGGTGTAGGCAACTCTGTCGGTTTAGGCGATTTCTTGCCCTTCTGGCTGCCGTTCTT
The DNA here is from genome assembly GCA_025461045.1 of Carex parvula. Taxonomy (NCBI): domain Eukaryota; kingdom Viridiplantae; phylum Streptophyta; class Magnoliopsida; order Poales; family Cyperaceae; genus Carex; species Carex parvula. The sequence continues at coordinate 25,556 of JAJGRW010003784.1, read as the reverse complement.
GTTTGGTTTACGATGGATGACCCGTTTTAGGGGCCTTGGCACCGTGGGGTTTAAATTGCTATCCCATTTGACGCGAGGCTCTTTCAGAAGTTGTTTCAGCAACTTTTTAGTTTTCTTGGAGATGTGGAATTCCCATGCTTCATTTACGGGACTTTCAGACCCCTTTTCTTCAATCATCTCGACATGAGAGACAACGTTAACTTGTTCGTGAGGTGCAGGTTGTTGCACGGCACTTGGCGCTAATTGCAAACGACCTTCTCGAATTCTTCTTTCTATTAGGTCTTTAAAGACCCAACAGTCTTCTATCTTATGGCCTATTACCCTATGGTATGGGCAATAGTTGGGGTGATCAACCTTATCTGCCTGATCGGGACGCTTACTTTGGGGCAATTCCATACCATCTTCCAAGGCTTGTCTAAATATCTTTGCTGTTTTCTCTCTTTTGAAAGAGTATTTCTTGCTCTTTTGTTCTTCCAATGATCTGGGGTAGCGATTATTTTGGTTATCGCGAGTAATTGGTTGAGCGGGTTGGCTATCGACTTGCCTCGTTTCCTCATCAGAAGAGTCAGAATCGCTGTTTTCGATTTTGTTGGCTTTATTTGTTTTGACGGCGTATACCGTTTTCGATTCCTTTTTCTTTGGGAAGTCTCTTCTTGGTTTGAAGGAAGTAGATGACTTCTCTTCTATATCCGTTTGCCCCAATCTAGATACGGTGTCTACCAGATCTTGATAACTGTTGGGGTTGGCAACGATTAACATTTCTCTCATTTTGCCGGATGTACTTCTTATGAGCAAATCAACTGCCTCCCTTTCGGGTATAGGATGGCTCGACTTGTTGCTCATGTTTCTCCAGCGGTTGATGTATGCCAGAAGAGTTTCGTTTGGCCCTTGTTTGGCCCATGCTAAATCGGCTAGTCTTATTGGACTGCTCGCAGTGGCAAACCTATTTATGAAGGCACGCGCCATTTGGTCCCAGGACCTTATACTTCCTGGTTCCAGAGAACAATACCATTGGAATGCTGGCCCTGAAAGACTCCTAGCGAATTGGCGGCAAAGGAATGCTTCTTCCCTTGAAGAGTCTCCACATTGAATCATGAAGTGGCTGACGTGTTGTTCTGGCCCAGTCTCATCTGTTCCACTTCCGGAGAACTTGGAGAATAAGGGAACAGTGTATGTTGGAGGGTATTTTGGTACATCGAATTCGGGAGGGTACGGCTTCCCTATTCGTAATGTTGTTTGTTTTGGGGCGATCCCCATTTCGCGTAATTGACGGCTGATCATTTCTTGAACATCAACCGCAGTAAAGGTTGGGGAGGTTTCTCGCCTTTCATCTTCCCAATGTACCCTACGTCTTTCTTGAGGGTTTGGTCTTTCTGGTCTTTCGAGCCCGTTTATGGGGTTGGACCGATTTGACGTTTCTCCTCTTTCGAGTTCCAAGTTAGCGAGGCCTTTCTCTCGGACTTCAGCCACCAACCTTTGTTCCCTTTCATGGGCTTGATGTACTTCAGCCCTAAGGCTTTGTATCTCAGCTTGCATTTGATTGAAGGCGGATAACATTTGTTCTTGCGTTTGTGCACCGGTTTGACTTTCACCAGCGCATGGAGAAGTTGCTAAGACAGTATGGAAGTTACCCAATGCAGGTCCATCCATATGACCTATATCTGAACTACTCACGGTTTTGGGTTTGGCATTTATGGGAGGAAGACATGCTGCGTCAGATTCTTCCTCATCGTCACTCGGATTTTCGATAATGGGATCTTTCCCCTTTCTCACCATGTATACGGTGGGGTTAGCAGAATGATCATCTTCCTCTTCGAGGTCTTTGCTAGTGGTTATCATAAATACCATCGCCTCTTCTTCTTGTTTAGGGTGTGTTTTAGTGACCCTTCGCTTCTTATGAGTGGCATTTGGCGCCACTATTGTCAAACTTCCAGTGTTGGAGGGGTGCGGATTTATTCGTGCCCTCAGCCTATCATGTACACTGGTTGGTCTCCTCAGAATTTGAGGGGTCGGATTTGATCCCTCGTTGCTTGGGCTTCGAGAGGTGTTCGAGCGTATCTCTCGACGGAGTTTTGGTTCTAACGAGGCACCATGATGTGCCCCCAGCCTTGGGGCTGAGAACATTGGTTTTGGTTTTGGAAAGAAGGCACTGTCGCGTGCTTTAGGTTTTGAGGCTGGGAATGTCAGTCTCGACTTGATTGATGGTTGGGCGTCATTGGATGCCCCCAGCATTTGGGCTGGAAACGTCAATCTTGATTTGACGGAAGGGGGTGTAGAGGTTTCTTGCGCAGGATGCACGTAGTATCGATTCCTACGCTGCTTCAACATGCGAAGCTGCTTGTGGGCCCTATGAATGGCCATGGCAGTGTCATCAACCATTTTGCGGTTGGTGTTCCTCCTTTTCGGTTCATGGATGAACGAGACGGTTTGAGGGATTTCTCCCGCTGCACGTATGTGCGCAGTAGAAGAATTTCTCCTCACTATCCTGAGAGGGGAGAATGAGTTGCTGACGGGAAGGGCTGGTTGAGCTACCAGCTCATCTTGGTAAGCTTGGAGATTTCTCTTCCTGGTGACCGATAGAGGGGTCACTGGAGTTGGGTTAATTTTCTTAGACGCGCGTCTTCTTGCGCGCCTAGTTTTGGAGAGAGGAATGAACGTCTTGCCGTCCATTCCTTTGGGGGTGAGAAAGTAGCATACTTCCTCGTCATCCTCGATTTCCTCCTCAGTGATAGACCCGAGAGACAGCTGCTCATTCATCGGAGCAGGAACGGGGGCCTCGAACGCCCTGATTTCATCGACGGGGACCGCAAAAGTCCCAAAATAGACCACCTCCTCACCAGCAGGGAGGCTGGTAACTTGGGCAAAAGAGCGTGCGTTGATTGCGGTGTAAGCCATTCCTGCAAACAAGCAAAGCTCAAAATTTCATTAGTCAATTTTCATATGTAAACTTATACATGAGTGTTTAGCCCGATTATTCAATCCATAGGCGTCGATATCGAATACAAAAGGAAATGACATAACTCAAGCGGTCTAATGACTTGCTGTTTGAGTGTTGTGAAGTCATTAGCTACTTGAGTATGTTCCCTTTATCTTCGTATCGGATCCCGAACCTGTGAGGAGGAGAATGTCCCACCGGGCGTGCCAAAACCTGTAGGGCGCAGAAAGTTGCACAGCTGGTATGGGAAGGTGTGTGCATGTGTATGTAAATGTCTCGTGGTTCAATGCTCTCTGTTGGTTAAAGAACATCGAACTCGAAACATTCGATTTCTTTCTTTCTGCTATTCCTTCTGGTTCACCCTCGACGGACCTACGACTCGTGATTGGTCTATCGAGAGAGTTTAATGATTGTGGGGACGTTTAACTCCCAGCGGGCGCAAGCCCCCGCTGTTAATTACATCAGATGGCCTTCCCAAGCCATGCTGAATACCTCGTTCATTCCAGGATTTATGCCTATTTGTTGCGGATTGAATAAAAGGGCTAAAAGGGGAAACTCATGTACTTGGTTTTCGTGTGTTTCTTTGATTCACCATTGTTTAGGTATTTAATTACTTTTATTACACATTTTTATTTATTTATAAACATATTTTAGTACTTGAGAAGGTATATTCATGCTTTGTTTATGTTTTTATTTAAGAGACAAATGATTAAAACATGAAGAAAAGTAGAGAAAAGGGTATTTTTGTCATTTCAGGACATGACTGATACTTGGACATGTTCAATATTGGTTTAGAAAGGTGGAGGATTCAATTTGGGTTCATTTGGAGTTGGTTTGAGTCGATTTGGGTTTGAAATGAAGAAGTTATGGCCAAAAAGGACTGGGAAGGGCTTAATTGTGGAGTTAAAACTTTCCAGGGACCTATTTGTAAAGATGGAAGGGCTGGATTTCATGATTTGGGTTTTTAGCAGGGTCTAAGGTGGAAATTGGACTTTCAGGGACCTATTTGAAGAGTTTTTAGGCAGCCAGGGGCTTATTTGCAAATGCCTAGGGACTGCGCTATGAAGAGGCTTTATCGGAGGGGCCCCCTTGTAAAAGATCCGTTCTTTTTATTATTTTCTGGGCTTGGAGATTGTAATTGGGCTTCAAGATTAGTGTTTGGGCCTTTAAGATATGTATGGCGCTTCAGGATCCGTGTAGGGTAGTGGATTTCGGCGATAAACTTTGGGATTCGGCTGCTGTGCTTTGATAACCGTGCTGGGCCTCAGATCATACGTTATGATTCGCTGAGAGGAATCATTGGTTTTACCCGACATGCGGGCCCCGAGTGGTGGCGGCTTATCGGCCTAAAGATCTGGTTTTCTTCCCAAGATTCGAACTCCATTCGAATTCTCCCTTTGGCGCCTAAATCCATCGGCTCCTGTGGGCTTTAAAATCCGTGCTTGGGATATGAACTGGGGTTTCGCCGAAGGTAGGGTTTTCAGCTCCGGCGAGCTCTCGGTCACGGCAAGGTCGAGGGAGGGTACCATTGGAATCGCCTTGGGGAGATGAGCATGGTAGGTGTGTTGTCGGCGGTGATGGATCGCCGGAGAGGGGTGGTACACGGCGAGCTTCAAGTTTCGGTACCGAGTGCCTCTGTAATCCGATTTCTTCGATTATCTCATGTTTTTCTTCAATTACTCGTCTCTTCAATGTTGTTTGAGCATGATAAAGCTTCGTATGAGATCAATTTCTCATTCCATCAAGCTTTGAGCATATTTCCGATTGTATCGTGTAGGCCTGGTACTGGGTGTGAGCTGGTACAGGGCATATTGGCTTTGGGGTGCGCTTAGGATGTGGAATACCATGATTTGGAGCATGTTTCAGAAGCATCAAGGTCGACAAGGATGTAATCTCGGGTATGGTGTTGAATTTGGGTATGAACTTAATATTGGGTTTCGGATCTGTACAAAGGATATGAATTTCTCATGGATTTCATTAGTGACATATGTATGTTTTATGTTATTCCTGTAATATAACATCTCAAGAATAGGTACATGAAGTTTGGGAATTTTTATGCTTTTATTTTTATTTTTAAAAGAAGCAGAAAAATTCAGAGGGGTGTAAATGCGAGATATGCATGTTGCTGTTTTCCCATTTCTGACATTCCAACTTTGAAAATGGCTAGAAAATAGTAGAAAAATCAGAAAGATGCAAAATTTGAGTCTAAATTGATTGTTTTTATGTCCTCTATCTTCCTATTCAAACAGATTTTTGATTTGGTTTTTTGATCGGCCTGCACTGGCTGATCTGTACCAACAGGTCATTTGGGCAATTTTCTGTGCTTGTGCTATTTTATTGATCATGGTATTTTATCCTTAAATGCTATGAATGAAAGATTGCATCAAGGAAAAAAGGGTACTAGCATCACATATGTCATTTGCTAGCAATAAAATTTATGCATATAGGTCCTTGGTCATTTGCATATTCATGTAAAAGGGTCCTTGAGCATCATGTCATGGGGATTGAAATTACCCTCTTCTCATTTGCCCTCTCCTTCTAGTAATCATGCATCTAGGTCCTTTGAAAAGTAATAAAATTCATAACATGGAAAAAGATGTAATAAAACATCAATTCTTCACATATTACTCCTTTTATTCCTCTTTTATGCATTGAAGTCCTTTAAAAAGTTCAAAATGACACAATTAGGGAGATGTAGTTAAACATCAATCCCCATCATGTCAATTAATTTAAATTCCCTTTTTCATTTTGTTATGCACTTTTAATTTAATTTTCATATTAAAAGAATTATATAAGAAATTAATATTCAAAGGATGTAGCTAAACATCAACTTTGATACCTCTCCCTTTTATACTTCTTAGAATATGAAAATGTCACTTTTATTATTTATATTTATGCGATTATGTGTTTTGTTATTTTCCTTTGCAATATAAAATAAAGAAAAGGGGAAACAAAAGAAAGAAGAAAAATAAAGGAAAAGAGGAGGTAGAAAGCAAAGAAGAAAAATAATAAATTTCGACATTTGTTATATTATATTTTTTTTTTTTAGAGATCACCAATAAGATAAGAAAAATGCAAGTAACACATTTTTATTATATACATCTATATATATTTGTTTTAAAAGGAAAGAAGATGCAAAAGAAGAAATGAAACATTTTTATTGATCATCAAGCTATATATTTCTCTTGTTTTTCCTCATCCTAAGATGAACTAGAAATTATATAGCTCTCACATCCATGGTTTTGAGAGTAAAAGAAAAAGAAATAGAAGATGAGAACAAGATCAAACAAAGAACAAACAATAAAGCCATTAAAAAGAAAACTCTTTATTCCAACTAAAATAGCATATATACAGATCATTGCTCAGCTTTGAGCTTACATTTTTCAAGGTATTAATTACCTTTCTTTAAAAGCTTGAAACTTTGTAACTTCTAACTTAAACTCTCTTTGAAAATGGAAGTTTCTTTCTTGATTCTTGCACAGAGGGTTTTCTGGAGAAGAAGATATATATCTAGCATTCATTTGAGGTGCCTTATATAAGGCAGGCATGGGTTTAGGGTTTAGGGTTCAGCTGAGGTGTCATCTGCTATGCACACCAGCTGTTTGATGAAGGGTCTGGATACATTCACTCACTTAGAGGTGCATACATGGCATGGGCTTGACCAATTATCTTCATACACATCATCTATGATTGGCTGTAGCATCTGTGGCCCTTGGATTTGATTTTATTATCATATGGCACATCTTAGCCCTCCATAAACCGGCCTATTATGGTAAGCTTGAGAAACGTGTCCCTGCACCCTGGGAGAAGAATCTCCTGTTTTTGGCTTCATCTAGGGAAGGTGTAGCACGTATTAGAGGGGACCACTGAGCTCAGCACAGCTGTAGAGGGCAGGATATAATGCATCGGCGGTATATTGAGAAATAAACATGAGCCCTCTATGATTCTTATGCTTTTGTCAGCAGGGACAAGGCCTTTAGTGTCGCCTATACTCGCTTAACTTGTTCTGAAGACCAATTTACCTTCATAGCCATCAATTCATTGTTTTCCATTTAGAGCCGGGGTCGTGTTGGTGCCATGCCCGCAATGCATCACTTCGGGCTCATTTTGAATCAAATTGGCAACTTATATATCATCGCAGGGACTTGAATATCATCCCCTAAAAATCTTAGAACCCAATTTACATCGTACCCCGAGTTCTCCATTTTACTCTTCTTTCTTTCTCGGTCAAAATTGAGGCTTAAGAGTTAAAATTCATTTATTGAATCCCAACATAGAAGAGGGAGAGGAGATTGCTGTCAGTTCAAGGTGAGTATCGGCCAATAGATTAAGCCTTTAGCTTGAATTTTAAGCTTTTGTTTTTTCACTAAGTTGCGGGTTGAGATGAGGAAGAAGAAGAGAGGGAGGTGACGTGGGCAGAGGGCCCACATGTCAGTTTCTCTGTGCTACAGTGTCCTCTCATTTTAATTCTCTCGTTTATGTTAGCCGCACCCGGTTCTATCTGAACCGTGTAGTCGCCTAAGCACGGTGCACGGCGCACCGCACGCATGCCCATTGAAGGGGTCAAGGCGCTAATATTTTAAACATCAGCGGTGTCCCTGGAGTCTGGATGGTCTCGGCGCACGAAGGGCTGTGCGACTGCCGGTTCGGTGCATACGGCTTGTAGCCCATGTACCACGCCTATCCATGTCAGGGGTTCAGCGAAAAATGGTTATAAGTCACTGGCTCATGGGCCCCATTCTTCGGTTATTGTTGTGCAGCCTCAATTTGCACCCGGAGCATGAATCTGTTGGGCATCCCCACAATTTTGCACCCCGAAAATCATTCATCTTGTTTTATTTCACAAGAGATTAACTATCTCATGTTTTATTATTATCGTGCACATTAAAATTCAAGGTTTTCTCACGTAGATCATCAACAAGAATTTTAATATGTTGTTGTGTGACCCTTGGCATTTTATGAGCATGTTTAATTGTCCCAGAGTAATTACTCATCATGTTAAATGTTAAGTAGTAACTTTTTAGGGTCAAACACTCTCCCCTCTCTCAAGCTTCCATATCTCCCTCTCTTTTGAAGATCCTTCGAGCACACCACCACGCCGACCTCCTTTTCCCTTCTCTCTGCCGCTACTCTCCTACTCTCAAGAAGTCGCCACCCCTTCTCGTCCTCCTTCTCCTTGAACCGGTGTCTCTCCACCTCTACACCGTTTCTTCACGTCTTCACATGGATCTACCTCTCAAAATCAAGGTTAGATCTCCTCTCTTCTCGTTTTTCTAGTTCTTTTTCTTTATTTTGTGGATTTTTGGTTAGTTTTTGCGAGATCTACTACAATTTGGGGCACACTTGACATTTTTAGCAAAAAACAGAGGATTTTGGGTTTTACATCCTTTGTGCGTGTCACTGTGCGAGCTTCTCAGGCCGCACACAATTTTTGTCGTTTTCTTTCAAAATCTGGGGATTTATTAGTTTCGATCTGACATTTTCACGGCCAACTTTTCTCTCACCTGTTCGTGCGGGCCGCACAGAATTTAACATAGGCCGCACAAAATCTTGAACAGGCCGCACAAACCTCTGTTGCACCCGAATTTTGAAAATTTTCGTTTCAAATTTTATTTTTTGTGTTCGTGTGACTGCACCTTGGTACCGTGTAGACCACACCATTCTCTCTTTCTCTAACTTCTACAGATGCCTCCACGAAGAAACCCTAAACGGCGCAAGGAGACTAGTGGGCCCGACCAAACAAGTGCTCCCAACTCGGAACAACCTCATCCTTTGTGTGGCTATTTCGATGGCTTTGAGTCCGACCCTCTGAGCAACGAGCACCAAGAACGCCTCGACCATCTATGCTATCACCGCACCGTTGTCGCCTCTCGATGGATGGACACCCCGACTCTTCACGAGCTCGGCCTCTATGACACCGTCCACATGCTCACCGAGCGCATCGGCTTGTGGGACTTCCTTAGCACCCCGTGCCCAACCTACAAAGGACTTACTCTAGAGTTCCTTGGCACCGTGGAGTTCAGCCGCGCCACCAACGTCATCAGCTTCCAACTCGGCGGGCAAAAATTCAATCTCACCTCCACCGAACTCATGGAGATTCTCAACCTCCCCACCACCAATGTCTCTCACATGAATGACACTTGCACCTTCCAAGGGGACATGAATGAATCCCGCTTCAAGAGTTTCATCATCGACCCAAACACCGGTCTCAACCCTCAACGGGTCCGACTCATCAAGCACCCCGCTCTCCGTTACATTCAGCGAGTTCTGGCGCTCACACTTTTTGGGAGAGGTGAGACAAGTTCTTGTTTCCAAAAAACTGAGAATTTCTATCTTTATTGTATGTTGCGCAGGAATATGGATGAGATGTCGTTTCAACCAAATCTTGGCTACTATCTCGCTAAGCACCTTCATGCCGTAGCCACCGAGCACCGCCCAAATGGTAAAATTTCTTGTGGTGGTGTGATCACCAAGATTGCTCGAGCCCTCCGAGTCAATGTCCCCGATGATCCGGTGAGCCCCCCTTACACCCTCGATATCCCAGGTCTCTCGCACATGCTGCTCATTGTGCGCTCTCCCAGCCAAGACTATTGGATAAGTGACGGCCCCGGCAACTATGGCTACCGCTTACCTCTCACCACAGTCCTTGATCCTCGGCGGCGTGCCACATGGAGTCTCACCGACGAGCCCGTTCTCTTCCACCCCGATGCTCCACCACCACCTCCCGTCGCCGAACAAGGTGTGCCCAACCAAGCCGCGCCGGCCGGTCCTTCTAATCAAGCCATCATGGATTATTTGGTAGGCATGAACGAAGACTGGTCCGCCTCCCTACAATTGGTCAATGATCGACTCAACTCCCTTCAGGTCAAAGTAAACGAATACTCGTACCCTATCTACCAAGCCGAGGAGGATGCCCACATGGCAAGGTGGTATGCTCAACAAGCCTTTGAGCGTTCCGGCGGCGAACCCACTGAAGACCCGCCCACACCACCGCGCGAGCGTCGCCGCCGTCAAGAAGCGCAACGAGAAACCTCTTTTCCACCCAAACATGCCTCCACACCTCGTCAATACCCGGCTGGTACCTTCTCACCTTCCGGGCCATCCTCTACACTGCAATGAGGCGCTCCCGCCTCTTCCTTCGCCTTTGACTCGTCCACCATCTTGTGAGTTTCCTTTTCTTCCTTTTCTTGTGTGAATGCTTGCATTAGGGACAATGCTTTGTTTAAGCTTGGGGGGGATTAGAAGGAAACACTTGTATCTGCATTTAGGTCATGTTTAAATTTTTCGTCACTTGCATTTTAATTAGGTGATAGGTTTGTGCGATTGCTTGATTTAGGGACTTGCTTAAAATTTTTTTTTTTTTGGAAATGGTTTGAATGACTTTGAACAATTCGAACTAACTTCATAATTGCTAAAAGAATTTCATAAGATAAGATATTTTTGGATTTTGAAAAAATGAAAAGTTGAGTTTTGTTGAAAAAGCATCTTGAAACCTAAGTATGCCTTTCTAATTGGGAAGTTGGGATTTTATTTATAGAAAGATTATAATATCCATTTGTATGAACGAATATTTTTGGATGTGTGTATTCATGGTATTATTGCAACACTAAAAGTTTGAAAAAGTTTTAAATGTTGAAGAATTTACTTCGGATTCCGCTTGCCTATGTTACGGCGATATGACGCACTTAAGGTTATGAATCCGTGACACTTTGTTCTGCTAGTTTGCCCGATAAAATGGCCGATTTTACATCACAAATGTGAGTTCGTATCATGGAAGGGTTAAACCAAGAACATGCAAAAGCACTTTTGAATCAAAACGGTTGGGTATGGTTAACTACTTATAACTAGCCGATTTTGTATTGATGATAAAGATCATAGTGTCACAAAATGGCAACAAAAAGAAAAGAAATAGTCAAATCGTGCATGATACCAACACACGAAAATTTATAACTTTCTAGCCCAAGTTTGTTCCAAGCTTGGGGGGGTAAAAAGGAAAATCACCACAAAACGAGGGCATATTTTTGGTCGAAAAATGAAATATTGGTAACTCAATGGTTAGTTTTTACAAATACGAAAGCGTCTTTGAATGTGAGATTTGATTTGTCAATTGGTGATATGAATTAGAGTTGATCAAGGGAATTTTAACATCATTGCCCAAAAAGATTCTCGAGTTTCTAATAATAGCAAGTTCGTACAAATTTTTCGCATTTAGGGATATACTTGGAATTTGGTTAGTTTAGAACCGGACATATACCTAAGTTTGGATTTTTGCTTGAGGACAAGCAAGGTTTAAGCTTGGGGGATTTTGATAAGCCTCAATTATATATACCTTCGGTCGAGGTTTTACCTCCTAAATTATACCAAAACCCTTGTATTTTAGTCCAGTCTAGTATAGAATGCACCATAGAACCAAGTTACTGCCCTTCCTTCATCTTATTTGCAGGAATCGAGCAAAAAGGAGCAAAACAGCATTTTGTGCGGGCCGCACTGATTTATCCGAGAGTTTTGCGGGCTCTCGTGCGGGCCGCAGGGAATTTGTGAAGGCCGCACGACCCCTTTTCCTTAGCCATTTTGCAGACGAAAACCAACTTTTGTGCGGGCCGCACGGATTCTGTGCGGGCCGCACGGATTCTGTGCGGGCCGCATCGATTTAACCGAAAGTTTTGCGACCAGCCGTGCGGGCCGCATGAAGGCCGCACGATTCCTCATGCCTTAGCCGATTTTCCAGCCGACTTCCAGTTTGTGCGACCCGCACGGAATTTGTGAAGGCCGCAGGAAGGCCGCACCAATGCCATTAATGCCTTAATTCATGATATCTTCTCAGATTTGCTGCCTGATCTTGGGGGGATTGTTTCCCAATGCACGAAAATAGCTATATATGGGCAGGGAGGCAGCAGGAGAAGGATTCTTCATTCTAGGTTTAATTTCCACATCTCTCTACACAATTTCTATCTTCTCCTCGTGATCAAAGGCGATTAAGAGCAAGGTTTGAAGGATTCTCAAGGAAGCAGAACTGAAGATTAAAGGCAGCGAGCGAAGATATTGGTGTATTCTATTCTCTTACTTGTTTTACTTTGTTTTCATCATGATTTCTCTTGTAACTTTCTTGGATGTTAACTCACCCATGAGAGGCTAGATTTCCTCTCTAGGGGCTTAGGCTAGAAACATGAATTTGGTTTGAATCTATGTTTACTTGGATTAATTTCTTTATGATGATTGTTTGCATATTTGTTTATTCTTGTTGATTTTATAATTCATGTGCTTGTATGATTTGATTGCGTGTTAATTTCCCGCTTGAGTCTAATCAACTTAAGATGTTAGGAGTTATAATTAATGGTATCAAATTGTATACATGAATTACCTTAGGATTAAGATTAGAAATGACCAAATCTATTTCTTAGTCCGGAACCACTTGAACGAAGGTCGAATTAAGGTGAAGGACTTAACCGTGAAGCCTTATATTTGATTGGGACACCTAGAATTGAACCAAATATCGTATGAAGGACTTAACCGTGAAGTATTGGTATTTAGGGATAAACTAGGCTAATCTGTGCTTATGGTCTAGATAGCTAGGGTGAAGAACTTAACCGTGAAGTCCGAATTATCTAGACACGTCATTAATTCACGAACGTGACCCTTTTTGGCATTTACGTTTAGAAACCCCATAATTGCAAACATGAGTTTAGAATTCCAAGTAAATGTAGATTTGACCAAATGATTGTATGCCGACAGCCCCTAGACTCTTATCCATTTGAATCACAAACTCCTTTTATTTGTTTGTTTAAAATTGTCTTGTTTTGATTTCAACTCTCAATCGGGTATTGAACCCAAAAACCCAATTTCTCAACAAACCCCCCTTTTTACTTTATTGCACTATTTTAGAGTTAATTGATTTAGTAGAAAGTAATATCTCCCGTTATCTTTGGATCGATACCCATAATTACTACAAGGATAGATTGTGCGCTTGCAATTCAATCTAACTTTGCGTATTTAGGGTTTTATAAATTTAAAGCAGAAGTGTACGAAATAGACTCATTATTTCTATACCCAAAATACACAACAACACTCAATTGTAAGGTCAAAATAAAAATTATAGATAGAATGCATATAACAATCATTTTGCAATACCATGCATACAACATAAATAACTTGTTTTCTGTCACAAGTTTCATATCGAAAATTACAATAAGTAAATAGAACATTGAAATAAACAACCAACAGTTTAAATATCTAATCGGGTTCAAACTCATTAGATAATCATATACATGATAAAATCAAGGCTATCTATTTAATTTGTTAGGGTTCGACTATGTTTTAAATTGTTGAACTATCTAAAATATATTGGATTGTTGAGTTATCTATTTAATTTGTTGGGCTATCTAAAATATATTGAATTGTTGGGACTCACATCACAAGTTCAGGGTAGGCAATATAATTTTTCAGAATAGTACAGAGGTCCAAAATCCAATTCGTGTACATTAGTTTTGAATTTCCAAGGTTGTAACATGCTACATCCGCCCCTCATGACCTGTATTATATTCACACCAGGATTATATTGACTAAAATGATAAAACTGAGATTTGGAATTTATTGTGTGTGTGTGTGTGTGCTGAGATTGTACATTTGCATGGTTTTAATGGGAGAGTTAGGATATAATGCTAATATAACCTAGTATTATAGCTCAAACTGATGTAAGTTATAGTTTCATTTCAATGAAACGAGCATATTTATGGCTTTTTAAATTTTTTTTTTATTATATTTCTTTTAAAAGACCTATATTTTATTGGAGGAATATACTGTACTAGTATCTTGTCATCACTTGTGCAACGTATTCTATTTTTTGGGTTGATGGGTCTTGGCCCATGAAAATGGTATGGGCCTTATTCACTTGAGACGGCCCAAAGCCTGCTAACGGGAGAAATTTAGAAAGGTGCCCAACAGCAGCTCAACCCAGAAGCACTCAAGCACACCTCGATGTGGGACCCACATCTGTCGCATACTCGATGGGCCTGGAAATTTTTCTCTAGGTGAAAATTAAAAATTATTAGTTGAGAATTTTAATTGAAAAAAGAAGTTGGAAGACAAAAATGATCATGCTTTGAAGTTGGTGGGACACTCAGATTTTCAAAGTGCGGTCTAATTTGCCCACAAATATAGTTTAAAGTGAGTACACAATTAAAAAAAAATGGGGAAATTTCATGTACCCCTCAAAAACTTTAGAATTATGTATTTTCTCTCTAAACTTCGAAAATATGTATTTTCTTAAAAAAAATGTCGATCTTAAATTGCGAAGTTTAGAGGGAGAGAATACGTAATTTTGAATCAAAAATATGTAGTTTCAAAGTTTTTGTGGGGTATACATGAAATTCCCCCATACAAAAAACATGGTCAAACTTTTAAAGTCCAATCATTTTTTTTTAATTTCAATTCGCAAATAATAATATTTCTTTGTTTTTATTAAAACACAATCTAATTTTTATTGAACATACTCTATAAATTTAAATATAAATACTCAACTCGTTCATAAAATTGTGGGAGGGAGTTCTTTGCTAGTCCTATTGGAAACATTTTCTTTAATCTCCTTAAGTTTCTTTTAATTTTCTTAGTCACTTAATCTTTCCGAAGAGATAAATATTAATTTCTTAATGAGAATTAAGATCATCTCCTCAAATCTTCTTTTGTTCAAAATTGTCCAAGTCTTAAGACACCTGGCCTCTACTTCTAGATTAAGTTTCCTTAGTCTATATCTACAAATTAGGACAATTAAACATAAACTCTTCAGCATGGAGTAAATTTTAATCCTACTTTTTCCTTTTTTTTGCCGAATAAGGAACCAATACCAAAAGTACTCGATATTGCCATCTATGCACGGAATTTTTGAGATAAAGATGAAGATCAACGTCTTCTAATTTTAAATATTTACAATTTTCTTTCAATGAAGTTATTAACATATTACTTTTTATATAGAAAACATTGCCTTAATTATTAAATTAAAAATTGGCTCTCACATATGCTGAAATTTTCTTTTCAATTTCTTCTTTTTAATCAGCTATACGTATATACCTCTTCACATAATTTTGAGAAAAAAAGGTAAGAGGTCTTGCTTTCTAAATTTCATTCAATATACATAAAATATTTACATCTAAATTTCGACCTCAAATCTTTTACATAGAGAATATTGTCCTTTACCACTAACTAAAGGTTGATATTTTTTCTCTTCATATAATTTTGTTGCCGAAAACAATATTATATCATAAATATCTCAATTTTTATATTAAGCACGTAGATGTCCTGATTCGCCAACAACTTTAATCAAAAATGAAATTTCGGATTGCAGAATGTGGAAATGTCAATCATGCTTGGACAATGTGGAAATAATGTGGAAATAATTTCATCGACGATCACTAAACCTCTACTGCCAAATGTCAACCATGCTTTACCGAAAGGTAAGAGTAATTGGCAAATGGGCAACAAATTTATTGTCTGTGAATTGGGTTACCAAAACCGAAATATGCGACCCGTGGCCTCTTTTTAAAAGTTGAGCTTTTGTAATTGGGTATTGTAGAATCTAGACTTCCTTCTCTCTGATGCAAGTCCAGTTACACGCAATTTAACAGCAAAATGCTTCTCGCCAAACTACTATCATGTTTAATGCATCATTGACTTGACTTAGTTAGTGCCTACAAATTAAGAGTAGCACAGACCTTGCCTAAGCCTAATGAATTTCTACAGGGGCGGACCCAGTGTAGTCCGGGGGGGGGGGGGGGACAGCCGCCCCCCCTGGATTTTGAGTTTTAGTGGAAATTTATCGGTTTCGATCGACACTGCCCTCCTCTGGAATTTTTTTTGCCCCCCTCTGGACGTTTAATTTGTAATTCAAGTTAAATTTAGGGTTAAAATTGAAATAAATCTGTTGAATTTTGATTGGTAATTAGAATTATAAGTTAGAGCATGAGAAATTACAAGTCAGAGCATTGGAAAGTATAAGTTAAAGCATTGTTTTTTGTTGAGTACTCAATTGGTTAATGAATTTAAATCCGATTAAGTATTTAAATCCGATTCGATAATTTTTTGCCCCCCCCGACGAAAATTCTAGATCCGCCTCTGAATTTCTAGTTTCTTTTAGTTTGGTAGCACCGTTTGGTCTACCTCCAATACTTCCCCGATTCACCTTTATTGATTGCAAAGTTCAAAATATTATTTCCGTACTCTTAGTGGCTAAGGCAATTATTAAAGCATAATTCCAGGTTTGATGCAAATTGCCCTATAATAATAATAATAATAATAATAATAATAATAATAATAATAATAATAATAATAATAATAATAATAATAATAATAATATTAATAGTAATAGTAATATTAATAATAATAATAATAGTAATAATAATAATAATTGCCTATTCTTACTAATAAGAATATCTATTAAGATAACTTACTAGTAGTAATATTAATATTAGGTTTTTATGAAATCTCGATTTATAAGAAGAACGGAATAGATTATTCTGTCTGCAGGACGAAATAAACTATCTCATCCAGTTAATCATCATCTAATTCCTTCAAACCAAATCACTAATTAATTAAAAAAAACTGGACGGTATGAAGAATCCCGTCTAGACCCAAACAGTTCAAATGACCCGTGGCTGATGATACACCATTTCAGGGATGCCAGCCATGCTTGCTATTTGCGGATGATACTCTGTTCCCGTTAAAACCAATTGAACTACTACTGCAATTCCTGAGAATAATACTAAAGATCTTTGCTGGGTTGTCAGACCTCAGGGTCAATCTTCATAAATCTGAATTTCTTTCAACTTGTACTCCACCAGAAGAGGTATTACAGTTGGCACAGATAATAGGATGTAAGGCAGGACAGTTTCCCTTTGAGTATTTGGGTATGCCTCTGTCAAACAAAAAGTTTTAAAAAATACACTATGTCCCACTCATCCAGAAGATATCAAACAAGCTATCCACATGGAAGGCCTCCATGCTGTCAATTGGAGGGAGAGTTGTATTGCTCAATGCAACACTGTCAGCTGTGCCTGCTTATATGATGCAAATCTTTAAGCTACCAAAATGGGTCAAGCTGCAATTGATAAGATTAGAAAAAAAATTTTATGGCCTGGTCACAAAAATCAGGAAGCTAGATATATGTCACTCATAGCATGGGAGCAGGTGATTAAACCAAAGAGTTTTGTAAAGAACCTTGAGACAATGAATCATGCATTACTAGCTAAAATCATGTGGCAGTGGTTAACAAATAGAAGACCACTATGGATGCAAATTGCACTCATGCAAAACCCAGCAACTAGACTGTGGGAAATGCAAACAACCACACCTTTTTGGAGGGCATTAAGGGAATTAACCCAATTCATGCAAGTATCAGTGACATTCATACTGGGAAATGGTACTCAAATTAGATTTTGGCAAGATTAGTGGATGCATGCACCACTCAAGAACAGTTACCCTGACTTGTACTCATATGCTGAGAATAAGCAAATAACAGTGCACCAAGCATTTCACTTGAACCAATAAAGTCTCAATGTGTTAGAGGACCTACCAGTACTGGCACAACAAGAAAAAGAAGAACTTATACAGGAGTTGGCAACTACAAATGTGGAGGAAGGGCAGGCAGATGTGGCATGTTGGAAGTGGAACATGCAAGGAACATTCACAGTTAAGTCATGTTATGAGGCACTGGTGGGGAGTAGTCTTCAAAATATTTGGAAAATTAAAGCACCAATGAGAGTTAGGTTTTTACTTGGCTAATGCTGCAAAATAGGATATTAACGGCGGACAATTTGATGACTAGGGGATGGTCTATGGTAAACATGTGCTACATGTGCAGACAGAACTCAGAATCAATAAAACATCTGTTTACACATTGCCAACTGGTTAAGGATATTAGACTGGAGCTCAG
Source organism: Carex parvula (assembly GCA_025461045.1). Classification (NCBI taxonomy): domain Eukaryota; kingdom Viridiplantae; phylum Streptophyta; class Magnoliopsida; order Poales; family Cyperaceae; genus Carex; species Carex parvula. Next base: position 7,701 of record JAJGRW010003784.1, on the reverse strand, counting down.
ACAAACTTTGAGATCTCTCCCACAGAGTGTGTACTTTGATAGAGGGGAATATACAAGAGTACTATTGCAGGAGTCAAACATGCAGCTCAAGTAGATACATGTTGCAATCTGTTTTGTAATATGGAGAAAAAGATGTGCTAGAGTATTCAGACAAGAAAATCAGACGCTACAACAACTTCTGGTGCAAGTTAAGGTTGAATGCAGAACCTGGTTTGGGCAACAACAATAGGCACCAGAACACCACATAATTATTGTTAATCCTTCTAAAATTACTTTCTTTTTTGTTGTAACTTATCTTTAATTTCTTTTTTAGATTTCTTTTTGTGATTTTTGTTGTATTTTTACTTGTAACATTTGACACCTCTGTGTCAAAAAATTAATGGAATCTGGAGGCTTGACCTACAAATTTCTTCTTAAAAAAAAAAGCACGCACACGCACTTTGCATGACCCTACCGAAAGTATAATCACCGAAATAATTTCATAGAAAGTGGGACCCATTTCTATATATACCGCTTAGTAGAGATATTGGTGCATCATGTTTTTTAATACTTGTGAAGTCAGTGCATTCCCATTTAACAACGATCCAACACAAGAAACAATCGAAGCATAAATATTTTACATTTATGAAATTTCAAGGGCCATGTTCGGAAGCATCAGAATAGAGGAATTAGAGGGAATTAAGGTTATATTCCAGCCAAACATAATTGGAATGAACTGGAATCGAGAATTGAGAGTTGATTTTTTTCCAACCTTCTCAATTCCAGTAGGGAGCTGGAATTAAGAATTGAGACAGAATAGAGATGGAAAATGACTGATTTTACCCTTGTTTCGCTGATGTGGCAACTCCTTCTCCCACTTTTTCTAATTTAATATTCTTTCACCCTTCAGAGAAAGGGAGGTAGTACAGTTGGTTAGGAAAAAAGTCCTAAGGCTATTGGTTATATCGAGATTTCGATTTCCTCTCACGACTTCGCAACTTCTGCGAAGATTTTCAAAAAAAAAAAAATTCTTTCACTCTTCTCCCCATTTCTTCTTCCTGCACATTTCCAGAGGAGGAACAACACCTTTCCTCTGTTTTACTCCGACCAAATTTTTCGACAACCTACCAGGAGATTTGATAAATGAAGACTATGAGGTCGATAGATGCGAATTTATCTTTCAAATGAGATCTCTCTTACCGGGTCTTGCTCTTCCATCTTAACTTCCCTTTTTACATTTTTTTTTTATAATAGTAGACTAGTCCACTGATTTCATAAAACGAAACCATACATTGTTTTGGCAAGTGCTGGTACCAGTGGTGCCAACCTTGTTCCCCTTTTACATTTTATCGATGTGTATGTTAAAACCTTCATTGAGAACTTGGTCTACCTAAATTGCGAGTCCGAGGAGGTTATCGGATATCAGACTGAAGAGCTTCCTGGAATAAATTAGTCAGTGTATATTTTTTTTTCTCCATTTTAATACAATACACTTGTTTGTTGTATAATTTTTTTTCTTCAAATTGGTGAGGCGCCTCTGTTTTCTTTCAAAAAAAATGTAGTACGGATAACTTAGTGTTGATTAAGCATGATAAGTGGTAGCAAGTGGTTGAGTTGGAAATTGTAATTTGTGGGTTGACTAATGCTTGTTAGGACTCGTATCAGCTGGTACTGCTTTTTCTTCTCTGTACAACTATGGTACATGAATCACACTCAATCAGGGTTTGTTCAATTGGTTAGTGAATTTGATACGAAAGAAATTTGTGAGCATCCATATACTGTGAATTAAGTGAGCTAGACAAAGCAATTGTTAATTACAATCATTTTTAAATTCAAATGGTAAATGAATTAAATCATGCTATCATTTTTAAACAACTGAGATACTGGTAAATGAAATGGTACCAAAGAACAAACATTTGATGTAAATTTTTGAGTTGTAAACTTTTCTCCTTTTATTAATGAAAATATTGGTAAATTAAGCTTACTTACCTTCAAAAATAAATAAATTATGTTCTTTGTTTGACATTTGTCAATTCATTTATTTTTTGCTTCTATTTGTTGTGGAATTACGCTATGTACTTTCATTTTTTTTTTATTCTCTTTCGTTTTAAAATTATAATCCTTTGCCTCAAGCTAAATAGAAGTATTCAACACAGCATGGTGTTGTGGCCAAAACTCAGCAAAGGTTAGTGAAAAGAAAGTGCAACTATTCCAATTGATAATGTGTCGAACACATTTGAAATAGAGTAAGAGTTGTTAATTCCTAATTCCTAATTCCATAATCCTCTTTTCTTCTCCTATTCCGTCACTTACGTGTCTTGCCGAAGAGGGCCAAGAAGAAGAGGCACAACAACCGAGACAATAGAAACCGAGGCTCTAGACATGATTGTTTATACCGTCAATGTTTTTTTTCCCTATTCAGTTAATCATCGATTTTATGACGATTAACTGGACTGGATGAGATAAATTATCTCGTTCTTTCTAAAAATCAAAATTTCATAAAAATATATTTTTTATTTTTTTCTATTAATAAAAAATCAGCGATAACTTCACCCAAAGTAGCACTAGAAAATTTAGATTTAGGAAAATGACACGTAACATATATAATATGTGATAGTTGAGATTTGTACTTAAGTCTCCACGACTATAAAGTAAAATTATAATTATCAAACTGCAAACAAACATTTAATATTTTATAAAAAGATCGAAACATATATAAACTTTTAAAAAATAAATTAAATTAAATTTCAATATACGTAACTAAAATTTTAAAAACACTGAGGTGACTAAGCACCGCTATGATTAGCTGTAGATCTGCCTTGACTTCAACAAATGAGTAAATGACTTAAGCCAATGTAGCACTTAGTAGCTACTACTAAGCCTTTCAAAAAAAAAAAAAAAAAAAAAAAAAGACTTAAGCCAATGTAGGATAAGAGATAGAATTATCACAGATGTTGATGAGTTCATTATAATATAATGAGGAAACCAATCTTTAATAAAATAAAAAAAGTATTGTGCTCCATGGGAGCTCTTAAACTGTTTAATTGATCAATCCCTCTTTTCTAAAAAGAAAAGAGCTGCCAATTGACTTCAAAAGAAGAGCTGCTAATTGACCTTGCGATTCTGATATTTTTTGAAATCTCCTAAAATTTTTTTTTTTTTAAAATGGTATTAATAAAATTTTTGGATAAATGGGCTCCAATATTCTTACACAGTTTTTAGTAACAAATCGTGTATAATTTGACCAAATTGTACACAGTTTTTTTTTTTATTAAAAACCGTGTATGAATGTTGGAGGGTATTTTTGGAAGTTTCGGAACGCATTTTTGGACGGGAGTATATGAGATGCTCCAACAATTTTACACGGTCTTACTGTATAGTTCGTGTGTGTTGAAAGAAATACAAACTTTTTCATGTCATCGATCCGTGCCTTCCTGTTATAGTACACCTCTCTCTATTTTTTCTAAGTAATTTCTAAAGCAACTCTTCCCTGTAGGCGGTACATAGCTGTTCTCTAAGTCAAGCAAATATAAACAAGCGAGGCTAGGGCGAGAGATAAGACAAGAGAGATGATATCTTTACCGAAAAGACAATTTCCGATGATGAAACTTCAAACGGCCATAAAACGGCGCTCGAGTGTCTAATTTCAGCAAATGACCACTTTTCGGAAAGCTTGCGAGAAAAAGATCAATGTTGACTGCTATTTCATTTTCCAAAATTCAGAATTGTAAAAAAAAAAAAATAGAAGAGCCTCAAAACTTGAGTTAAAGTTTCTGATTAAGTATTTCATTTCATGTAAATGTATGAAGTCTGATATAGTTTTTTTTTGGGAATTTTTTTATCCATAGAAATTATTAAAATTAGACGTACGGAAATAGAAAGAGTGCATCGTTTTCAACAAATATAGAAAGATCTGACTCATTGAGTCCGATCCAAATATTATGGATCAGACTCAATGATTCAGATCCATGTTTTTTATTTGAGTTTGGATCCGGACCGTCCGATTAGAGGAGAATCAAGCTCTGGTCCACAGATGATCTCAGAAAATTATAATATTTGGATCTGGATCATTGAGTCAGATCCATATATTTTGGAACGGACTCAATGAGTCAGACATTTCTATATTTGTTGGAAACGAGACACTCTTTCTATTTCCGTACGTCTAGATTTAATAATTTCTATGAATAAAAAAATTCCTTTTTTTGTTATATTTTTATTTTTTTAGTTAGAATGTTATGCATGTAATTTATATGTGATGTAATTGTACTTGTTGTTTATATATTGTTAAACGTAGTGTTGTAGTGTTTATATTTGAAATTTAGTTTAGTGTTTTTGGTATTTAGATCTAGGGTTTAATTTGAATTCAACTCTAGAGTTTGATTTGAATTCAGATCTAAGATTTCATGTTACTTTCTTTTTAAAAAATAATTCTTGAATTATACACATTTTTTTTATTAAAAATCATGTAGGATGTGTGTTTTATACACGATTTTACTTTAAAAAACGTTTATGATAACTTTTGGAGAATAAAAAACGGCAAAAAAATATGGATTGTACACGGTTTTTAATAAAAAAAGGTGTAGGATTAGTATTTTACACAGTTTGAAAACCGTGTGAAATTTAGCGACTTTATTATACACAACTTCTGTAGACACAGTTCAAAAACTGTGTAGAAATTCTTTTTTGGTAGCGTTTTCTGTACTAGTCAACTCTGCTGAAGTGCTGATAGGATCGAATACTAAGAATATCTTAGAGACATGACAGGATTGAAATGGTTTACGGACTTGAAATTGAAATCTAGAAAAAGCGGAAAAACAAATTGAAATGGGACAAGAAATGTCACCATGTCACCTTGTTCGCCTAACAAATGCGGTCCGTGCCTTTTCTAGTGGCAAGTAGAAAACACGAGGAAAGAATGTTTGTTGGTAACTCGGTATACCCAAAAGGCCAGCTGGATTATTCCACCAATACATTCCCATGCTTTATACTTTCAAAAAGAATTGGAACTTCTTTCAATTGGAACTGATGGCGGTTTAACGGATATCAGATCAAATTTATCCTTTATATGTCGACCCGAAATTTTTATTTATAACATTTAAAAAAAATAAATTAATAAAATAACCATCGTTTCTGGTCAATTCTAAATCTAACACGGCCGCACCGGCATTCTGCGGACCCATTTCAGCGAGGCCGCAGAATGCCGCTGCGGACCATTAAATGGGTCCGCAGAACCATTCTGCGGACCCTTTTTTTTTTTTAATTCCCGTTCCAAACTTTTGCTGCACGCATCCCTAGAAATCAAAAAATTATATAAAACAAAAAGTTTGAGATATCCGCGAGATATCAGCCTATGCCTCGGCAAAACAACAAAAAAGAAAAAGAAAAAAAAGAGGTGCGCAGAATGGTTCTGCGGACCCAGTCAAGGGTCCGCAGAATGTCTGTGCGGTCCCAAGCATTTGGGTCCGCGGAATACCGGTGCGGCCGTGTTAGATTTAGAATTGACCAGAAACGATGGTTATTTGGTTAATTTATTTTTTTAAAATGTTATAAATAAAAATTTCAGTATGTCGACTAATTAATAAACTTTTCTCAATTATCCTTTATATGCCGACAAATTCTCCTTGCCCACTTCACTAAAAGATTGTGAAGATTCTATTTAATTCAAGGTTCTAAATAGCGATTATAACGTTATAACTTTTAAGGTTCGAAAAAACTGCAGCACAGTTATAGCGCAACCATAGTTAGCTATTTAGAATAATTATAAAAGATAAACGGTTAATAGTGTTATTGCTTTTAAAGTCCGAAAAAACTATAACACAACTATTATGTATATAGCTAACTATTTAAAATATTGATTTAATTTCTTAAAAGATGAACCAGAGTTTAGTTTGGATTTCAAGAGATGGTGCGTCAGACGCAAATTCTTGTCAACTAATATTTTGGATTGAAGTGTGACACGTGTAACCATTGTCGAAGAATAATTACGTCGTCTCAGATTGTCAAGTGCTCCAAAGTTTAGATTCTTTGTCGCACATGTGATGTTTATATTGTTATATATATGAGTAGTAGGGTGCTCCTAAGCTCACCAAGTCTTTCCGTGAGCGCGACTCTAAAACCTATCGAATTGACTTCAAACGACAATTTCAAACCGTTAGATGTTCAATCTATATTAAAATGTGCTTGGAGACCAAATTTTACATTTTTTGGAATTTTTTTACTATTTATTAAGATGATTTGAAAATCGCTGTTTTCCAATGGTGCATAATTTTAATAAAAACAGCGATTTTCAAACCATCTTAATAATAGTAAAAAAATTTCAAAAATGTAAAATTTGGTCTCCAAGCACATTTTAATATAGATTGAACAGCTAACAGTTTGAAAATGTCGTTTGAAGTCAATTCGATAGGTTTTAGAGTCGCGCTCACGAAGGACTTGGTGAGCTTAGGAGCACCCTAGTTCTACTCTTGTTATATATATATCATCTAATTTATATCCGCTACTTATATGAAGTCATTTCTGTCGTAAGCTATAGGTTATAATAGTGTATTGACAGTGCCCGTTAAGGGTAACCCGAACCCGGTCCGCCCGTGCCCGGTGCCCGGGGTACCCTTACCCGTGCCCGGGTATACCCGGATAAACGGGTACACGGGTACGGGTCTGAAATGGGCAGGGTGGCTGTTTTTGGAAACAAACCCGGGTTGTACCCGTACCCGCCGTACCCGTGCCCGCTGCCCGTCTGCCCGCACCCGCCACGGGTGTACCCGCACCCGGACCCGCTGGACCCACGCTGACCCGCTGGACCAGCCCGGACCGTCCGATTTGACAGATCACTGTAGCAATTCATTTTAAGTAAGTTAAATTTATTTAAATAGGTTTTATTTGTGCTAAATAGGTTATATTCATTTTAAAATTAGTTATATTTGTTTTAAAAATGGGTTTTTGAATAGGTAATTTCTTTTAAAATTGGTTAGATTTATTGTAAAATTGGTTAGATTTATTTTTAAAAAAAAATAAGAATTTCCTATAATTGCAATTGATCTGTTCTATGCTTTACTCATGATGTTTAACCAAGTCCTGCGCATGCTTCACAAAAAAGGGCATAACTTTTGATCCGTCCGTAGGATCGGGCTGAAATTTTGACATGAGCTCCACAGCCCCAAAAATAAGCTAACTTACTTTTCAGCCCGATCCGACCGTCGGATATAGAGTTTTCGAACTTTCTTTACAATCTCAGAGTTTTTAGGGTCTTTTCGTGCATCATTTACTGTTTTGACTTTGCACGATTAAAGTTTACTGGTACAAAATAATTGTTTGAATTTGGGCATAAAAGTAATTGTTCTGTGACTGATTGTTTTGCATAAAGTATGTGTTATAAGTCATTTATGCACATGAGATTTATGATTTTGTTAATCACCAAAGTGGTCAAAATCAGAATAATCATTTAGTTATGTGAGATTTAGTTTTGAAATATGTGAGATTTTATTTTGTAAGTTAATTGAACTTTTATATTTAAATTTTAATTTATATTTACATTTATATTCAATTTAGATTTAATTTAATTTGCATCTAATTTAGATTTGCACTTTTTTTATTTAATTTAGATTTATATTATCAATTTAAATTGAACTTTTACAAAATATATTATCAATTTAAAATGTACTACAAATTTCGAGATATAAATAAATTATGAAACTATATAATTAGAATGAAGTTTGAAAATAA
>JAJGRW010003783.1:0-10628 GCA_025461045.1 Carex parvula | reverse complement strand
CCGTTGTTGATTGGAGATTGGAAAGAGATATTAAAAAGAAACAATTGCTTAATTATAGTATTGATTTCGGGGTTTGTATATTTTGCGGTAATTGTGTCGAGTATTGTCCAACAAACTGTTTATCAATGACTGAAGAATATGAACTTTCTACTTATGATCGTCATGAATTGAATTATAATCAAATTGCTTTAGGTCGGTTACCAATCTCCATAATTGGAGATTACACAATTCAAACTGTTATGAATTCGACTCAAATCCAAAGAGACAAAGAGAATTCCTTTGATTCAAGAACGATTACTAATTACTAAGATTTTTTTTGGTTAGTCAGTAACTACAAAGAAAACTAATAACTATTGATTGTCGAAAATATTGAAACTGAGAATCTATTTTCGTGATGGGATGATTTCGAAATATACCATTTGAACCACTATTCAACTAGTCTTTTTTTCGGATAAAGATTCTATTTACATTAATCCATATTCCCATTTCATTCTATGACAAATGGATCATAAACTATATTATATACAAGAAGAAAAGAGGGTAACCCCTTTTCCTTTCCTGGACCTTTTAGTACGGTCATGATATATTTTAAGTTCTTTGTTTTTTTTTATACATAATGGATTTACCTGGACCAATACATGATATTCTTGTGGTATTTCTGGGATCAGTTCTTGTATTAGGGGGTCTAGGGGTAGTATTACTTACCAATCCAATTTATTCTGCCTTTTCGTTGGGATTGGTTCTTATTTCTATATCTTTATTCTATATTTCATTGAACTCCTATTTTGTAGCTGCCGCACAGCTCCTTATTTATGTCGGAGCCATAAATGTATTGATCTTATTTGCTGTAATGTTCATGAATGGTTCAGAATATTCCAAAGATTCCTATCTTTGGACCATTGGAGATGCGGTAACTTCACTGGTTTGTACAACTATTCTTTTTTCACTAATGACTACTATCCCAGATACATCATGGTACGGGATTCTTTGGACTACAAGATCAAACCAAATTATAGAACAGGACCTCATAAATAACGTTCAACAAATTGGGATTCATTTAGCAACAGATTTTTTTCTTCCCTTTGAACTCATTTCTATAATTCTTTTAGTTTCCTTGATAGGTGCAATTACTATGGCTCGACAATAATAAATACTTAGAACGATTCCAAATTCTTAGAATTCTCAATTCTAAATAAAAAAACTCTAAATTTTTGGTCCTTTTTTATTTTTTACCTTATCTTAATCTCTTTTTTCCTTATTTCATTTCCTAAAAAAAGTAAAATTTATTATGTGGGAAATCAAAATATCTTTATCCATACTATTTTAATCAATCAAAAAAATATTTTATCTTTATTACTTTATTGATATATCTTTATTACCTTATTATTAATAATAAATTAAAAAATTTTAAATTTTTATATTTGACTTAAAGTTTTATTGTCTTATTTCTTATTTATTTTTTACATTATTCTTGAACTTAAAATATTTTAATAAAGATTAAGAATTGGTGGATCAAAATTTCAGAAAAGAAAAAAATATAAATTAACAATTAATCTTCTTAATATCTTATGGAACATATATATCAATACGCATGGATAATACCTTTTCTTTCACTTCCAGTTCCGATATCCATAGGGCTTGGACTTTTACTTATTCCGACAGCAATAAAAAATATTCGTCGTATATGGGCTTTTCCAAGTATTTTCTTTTTAATAATAACTATGATATTTTCCTTGAATTTTTCTATTCAAGAAATAAATGGGAGTTTGATTTATCAATACCTATGGTCTTGGACCATTAATAAGGATTTTTCCTTAGAATTCGGATATTTGATTGACTCACTTACCTCAATTATGTTAACACTCATTACTACTGTTGGAATCACAGTTTTTATTTATAGTGACAATTATATGTCTCATGATCAAGCATATTTGAGATTTTTTGCTTATTTGAATCTTTTCAATGCTTCTATGTTGGGACTAGTTACAAGTTCAAATTTAATACAAATTTATATTTTTTGGGAAATAGTCGGAATATGCTCCTATTTGCTAATAGGATTTTGGTTTACACGGCCACTCGCTGCAAATGCCTGCCAAAAAGCTTTTGTAACTAATCGTGTAGGCGATTTTGGTTTATTATTAGGAATTTTAGGTTTTTATTGGATAATTGGTAGTTTCGAATTTCGAGATTTATTTGAAATAACTAATAATTTAATCCAAAAAAATGGAGTAAATTCTTTATTTACTACTTTATGTACCTTTTTATTATTTGTTGGTGCAATTGCTAAATCCGCACAATTCCCACTTCACATATGGTTACCTGATGCCATGGAAGGACCCACCCCTGTTTCTGCTCTTATACACGCTGCTACCATGGTAGCAGCAGGGGTTTTTCTTGTAGCTCGACTCTTTCCTCTTCTCTTAATAACACCTAATATAATGCATATTATTTCTTTAATAGGTTTAATAACATTATTCTTAGGAGCTACTTTGGCTCTTGCTCAAATAGACATTAAAAGAAGTTTAGCCTATTCTACAATGTCTCAATTGGGTTACATTATACTAGCTTTAGGTATAGGTTCGTCTCGAACTGCTTTATTTCATTTGATTACCCATGCTTACTCTAAGGCTTTATTGTTTTTAGGATCTGGATCTATTATTCATTCAATGGAACCTGTTGTTGGATATTCACCGTATAAGAATCAAAATATGGTTCTTATGGGTGGTTTAACCAAATATATTCCAATTACAAGAACTGCCTTTTTATTGGGTACACTGTCTCTTTGTGGTATTCCACCCCTTGCCTGTTTTTGGTCTAAAGATGAGATTCTTAGTAATAGTTGGTTGTATTCTCCAATTTTCGGGATAATAACTTACTTCACAACAGGATTAACAGCATTTTATATGTTTCGAGTATATTTACTTACTTTTGATGGATATTTGCGTATTCATTTTCAAGGTTATAGTAGTACTAAAACAAATTTGTTTTATTCAATATCTCTATGGGGTAAAAGTATGTCCAAAAGATCAAACACCGATATAAATTTGCCTTTATCAACAATACATAAAAAAGTTTCCTTTTTTTTTAAAGAAAAAAAAAATAACGTAAAAAATAAGATATATTACTTTAATACTTTTTTTACAAATAAATATACTTCTATATATCCTCATGAATTAGACAATACTATGCTCTTTCCTCTTCTCCTATTAGTACTTTTTACTATGTTCATTGGTTCAATAGGAATTTGCTTTGATCCAAGAGGAATAGATCTTGATTTATTATCGAAATGGTTAACTTTATCAAAAGACCCTTTCATTGAAAGTTCAAATCAATGCGTAATTTTCTATGAATTCTTTCAAAATGTAATCATTTCAGTAAGTATAGCAACTTTTGGATTATGCATAGCATTCACTTTCTATGGATCTATAAATTCCTTTTTTCCGAATTTATATCTATTTAATTTTTTTCTTAAAAAAGGTATTAAAAGAAATTTTTTAGACCAAATACAAAATGCAATATATAATTGGTCATATAATCGTGGTTACATAGATATTGTTTATACTAGTGTTTTTACATTGGGTATAAGAAGATTTAGCAAGTTCACTGAATTTTTTGATAGACATATAGTTGATGGAATTCCAAATGGAATTGGTATTACAAGTTTTTTTATAGGAGAAGGAATTAGGTATATAGGAAATGGGAGAGTCTCATCTTATTTATTCTTTTATTTATCTTTTGTATCTTTCTTTTTTTTAATCTTCTTATTTTTTTCATTAATACACATTTAATATAAATATATTTAAAAATGTTAGAAATTCTTTTATTTCTAATTGAAAAACATATGGAAATTGAAAACATATTGAAACACATATATTCTATAGAAGTATAGAAGGAAATCTTCTCTGTAGTTCAATAGATAACTAAATATCTTATAGTTGAGTAATATTAGTATTAGAAAAATATTAGTATTAGATAAAATTAAAATATATAATTAAAGTTTTATTGAAAGAATTCAATAGTCTTTTCTTTTTACTCAAGTTATATATAAATATATTATTCTTAACTTCAATAAGATTCTCCTAAGATTCTCCATTGTTTTTTTTATTATTTTATGCTCCTTTTCTTTCATTTAAATACCTAATAATATAAATGAAAATACATTATTTATTATTTTTTGAAAGTTAAATCAAAAAAATATCGAAGAGTTTTTTCCTATTAGCTTAGATATTTTATTTATATTAGGAAATATAAAAAATGATATAATAAATAATTCTTAATTCTTTCTTTTGAACAAAAAATGTCTTTCACATAAAAAAAAATAAAAAAACTTCCTTTCAATGGCAGTTCCAAAAAAACGTACTTCTATGTCAAAAAAACGTATTCGTAGAAATATCTGGAGAAAAAAAGCATATTTAACTGTAGTAAAAACCTGTTCTTTAGTAAAATCACTTTCTATTGGAAATTCAAAAAGTTTTATTGAAAAAAAAACCAAATAAAAGAACTTTTGGTTTTTACAGAATAGATATAGATTAAAATGCTATAGATTAGAGAACTAGCTTTGAAATAACTGATTCATATTAATTTCAATCTCTTATTTTTTGAATTATTTTTTTTTTTTAGTAAAATTTTGATTAGGATACACTCTAATTAGAACTAATAAATATTATTGTATATAATATTTAGTTTTTCCTAAGACGGATATTTTAGAATTTTAAGTACTTAATTAATGAATTTTTCACAATAGAAGAAAAATCTTTTCTTTTTTCTATTGTGAAAAGTTTATTAGGACTTCAATCAATATAAATTGAGATTTATATATTCCCTATATATTTCTATTTTTATAGAAATTTTTATAATATTTTTATAATAGAGTTATAAATTTTTACCATTTTGCATTTATTTTTCTTATTTCTACTAAGTACTAAGATATTCAATAATTAATATGAAGAAATAAAAAAATTTTATTCTTATCATTCTTAATAAGAAAATAAGAGAAATACAAAAAAAATGAAAAAATGAAAAATGGCAGTAATATATTATGTAAAAGAAGCAGGATTTTTTCTAAATAATCAATATAAGATGAAACAAATCTTCTTTATTGATTCTCAAGTTTCTTAGAATTTTTGAATCTTGACAATTAATCATGAATTCCATTATTATTGAAAATAAGCCGCCATGGTGAAATTGGTAGACACGCTGCTCTTAGGAAGCAGTACATAACGTATCTCGGTTCGAGTCCGAGTGGCGGCATGACTATATACATGTTCAAATATATTGAAAAATTCTAAATTCAAAATTTATTATCAAAAATTAATAATGTGATGTATAAAATTTATTTATTAATGTAATGAGAATTCTTTAATTGATTTTCAAAATTCTTATTTCAATATTGAATTTTTGAATCTTGACAACTTCTTATGAATTCAACTTGAATTTTAAATTCAAGTTACCATGTTTCCTATTAAAATTAGGAGACATGCTGTTCTTAGCAGTAACGAACATATCTAGGTTCGAGTCCGAATAGAATTTTGGAATCTTTACAACTTCTTATGATTCAATTAGAATTTAAAATAAGCCGCTATGCTATGGTGGACCAAGGTAGATATGATTGGTATAAACTGCCAATATGTTGTGTTCACACATTGCTGAGCTTGCAAGACAATTTTTTTCAGTGTCTGACGATTCTGCTTAACAAAAGTAAAGCAGCAGTACGCTAGACTAGAGCAGGACGCTCCTCTGAGCAGTGGATTGGAGTATTTATTACCATTGCTTACTGTTGAAAGGTGAGCAGTATCTGCGCCTTCTGCAGTGTGGTACAATACGTGGACACACTGTTGTAAACAGCAGTTAGCTTATTGCTCTTACTACTAGTATTGTATTTATTAGTGATATTTTAGTAAAAGCTTTCTTTGTGGTAAATGTTTCAAACCAGCTTCTTAATCGAAGTTTGAAACTAACTTCTTGGTTCGAATCCGAGTGGCGGCATGGCTTTATATATGTTAAAATATATTGAGAAATTCAAAATCCTGTAAGGAGAATTCTTTTATGATATTTCTAAATATAGAACATATATTAACTCATATATCTTTTTCAATTATTTCAATTGTCATTATAATTAATTTGATTACCTTATTATTTGGCGAAATTGTTGAATTACGTAATTCCTTAGAAAAAGGGATGATTATTATTTTTTTATCTACAACTGAATTATTAATTTTTCGTTGGATTTATTCAGGGTACTTTCCATTAAGTAATTTATATGAGTCTTTAATCTTTCTTTCATGTAGTTTTTGTGTTATTCATATGGTTCCAAAGACTCAGAATCATCAAAATGAGTTAAACACAATAACTACACCAAGTACCATTTTGACTCAAGGTTTTGCCACATCAGGTTTCTGTCTCTCAGCAGAAATGCATAAGTCCACAATATTAGCACCTGCACTACAATCTCAGTGGTTAATGATGCATGTAAGTATGATGTTGTTGAGTTATGGAGCTCTTTTATGCGGATCTTTATTATCAGTTGCTCTTTTAACTCTTACATGTCAGAAAAAGATTAATTTTGAGAAATTACGTCATTCCGTTCCAAACGGCCAAATTCATTATTGGAAAGAAAAGATAAATATTTTGAAAAAAAACTCCTTTGCTTTATCTCCAAACTATTACAAATATGAATTAATTGAGCGTTTGGATTATTGGAGTTATCGTGTTATTAGTTTCGGATTTATCCTTTTAACCTTAGGTATTCTTTGTGGAGCAGTATGGGCTAATGAAGCTTGGGGATCCTATTGGAATTGGGATCCAAAAGAAACTTGGGCATTTATAACTTGGATTATATTTGCAATTTATTTGCATATTAGAATGAATCAAAATTGTAAAGGTAAAAATTCTGCGTTTATAGCTTCTATTGGATTTCTTATTATTTGGATATCTTACTTTGGTATCAATCTTTTAGGAATAGGTTTACATAGCTACGGTTCATTCAGATTTATATAAAAATTGAAATTTTATATTAAAAAACAGACCCATATCTATATCTATAGGAATTAATTAAGGAAAAACTAAAAGAAAAAAGATTTTTTTATATAATATAAAAAAAATATATATAAAAAAATCTTTATATTGAGTTTTTGAGAATTTTAAAAGAATTCTCAAAAACTCAACATATATCTTCTCGGATTAGAATTTCGTTCGTTTTAGAATAAAACGAAAAAATCTTTTATAATTTATAAAATTTCAATAGAAAAATTCTATTTTATTTTTTATTATAGATAGAAGCTTCAATTTTATTCCAAATGAATAAAATACTATCTATGATAATAATTAGACAAGATAGTTTGCACTCTCTCAATGGATAATGATAAAATAAAATCAGGATAAATACCAATTCCTATTATTGGTAAAAAAAGACAGGTTGAAAGAAAGACTTCTCGTGATCCAGAATCCGAATCAAAAAAATTCGAGTTTGAAATATGAAATAACTTGTAGCCATAGAACATCTGACGTAATATAGATAAAAAATAAATTGGGGTTAATATTATTCCAACAGCCATTACGAAAGTAGTTATGATTTTTGGTATTAAAAAATATTTTTGACTAATAATAAGTCCCATGAATACTAAAAATTCTGCAATAAAACCGCTCATTCCTGGTAATGCAAAAGAAGCCGTCGAAAAACTACTGAACAAAGCAAATATTTTAGGCATTGAGATAGATATCCCTCCCATTTCTTCAAGATAAAAAAAATGAATTCTATCACAACTCGTCCCTACCAAGAAAAAAAACGCAGCACCAATAAATCCATGAGAAAGCATTTGTAAAATAGCTCCATTTAGTCCTATGTCGGTTATAGAACCAATTCCTATAGCTATAAAACCCATATGAGATACAGAAGAATATGCTATTCTCTTTTTTAAATTGCGTTGACCAAGAGAAGTTGAAGCTCCATAAATAATTTGTATCGTTCCTATTATTACCAACCAAGGAGAAAATATAGAATGAGCATGGGGTAATAATTCCATATTAATCCGAATTAATCCATATGCTCCCATTTTCAATAAAATACCAGCTAAGAGCATACATGTACTATAATGTGCTTCTCCGTGGGTATCTGGTAACCATGTATGCAAGGGTATAATTGGCAATTTGATAGCATATGCAATAAGAAAGCCGATATAAAATGTGATTTCTAATACGATAGGATATGATTGATTAATTAATCTTTCAAAATCTAGTACTGGTTTATTGGAAGCATACAAACCCATACCTAGAACTCCAGTTAATAAAAAGATAGATCCTCCTGCTGTGTATAAAATGAATTTAGTAGCCGAGTAAAGACGTTTCTTACCCCCCCACATGGATAAAAGTAAGTAAATGGGAATTAATTCTAGTTCCCACATAATAAAGAAAAGTAAAAGGTCTTGAGAAAAAAATAATCCCATTTGACCACTATACATTGCTAACATTAGAAAATAAAACAATTGGCAATTTCGAGTAATTGGCCAAGCTGCTAAACTGGCTAAAGTAGTAATAAAGCCTGTGAATAAAATAAGTTCTATGGAAAGCCCATCAACTCCCAATCTCCACTGGAAATCAAAAATATCTATCCATTTAAGATTTTCTGTAAGTTGGATTAATTTATCATCAAATTGGAAATAAAAAAAAAATACATAAGCTGTTAGAATAAGTTCTAGTAAACATATACATAGAGTATACCATCGATAGATCTTGTTCCCTTTGTAAGGAAAAAAGAAAATAAAAGAACCTGCAAATATGGGAAAAACAACAAGTATTGTTAACCAAGGAAAAAAATTCATGAATGATTAAGAGTGAAATACATTTTGACCAGAGAAACCCGTGCTCGAGATTATAGCTTTCATCGAGTACGGATTTTTTCGGTAAATAGGAATCAAATGATTCAGGTGGAACTTTTTGTAACGTATCAATAAGCTAGAGCCATGCTACGAGTTGTTTCAGGCCCTAGATAAACACGGATACTTAAAAAATCTGTTGGACAGGCAGATTCACATCTTTTACAACCTACACAATCTTCCGTTCTTGGTGCGGAGGCAATTTGCTTGGCTTTACATCCATCCCAAGGTATCATTTCCAATACATCCGTAGGACAAGCTCGCACACATTGAGTACATCCTATACAGGTATCATAAATTTTTACTGAATGTGACATTGAATTTCTAAATTAGAATTTTGAAAATTAAAAATTTTCGATCTGGTCAAAGTAGTAAACGAGTCAATTATATTCTAGACACCAGATGAAGCAGTGGTTCATTAAAAATTTTTCAATAAATTGAAATAATTTTTATAATGGAATCTACTTAAAAAAAAGGCCAAAAGATTGAGAATTTGATCTCAACAATAGAATTACACGTACTAAATGCGAATTTTTTCACGAATTGGTTTTTCTTGTTTCACTAAGAATAATTCAATTCAAAAAGTTATTAAAACAAATAAAAGAATCAGTAAAAAAAATTCAATTAATAAATTTTTTAAAATAAAGTAAAGTATAGAAATTAAGCTTTTTTGGATAGTTTATCTATGTGGTAAATATAACTAATTTTTTAATAAATTTGATTGATTAATACTAGTTGATTTTCTGTTATGATAAATGGATGAAACAATTGCTAATCCAATAGCAGCTTCAGCAGCTGCAATAGCTATAACAAAGATGGATAAAATGTCTCCTTTTAATTGTCGATTATCAAACATGTCAGAAAAAATTAAAAGATTTATATTAACGGAATTAAGTACAAGTTCAAGGCACATAAGTGCCCTAACCATGTTTCGACTTGTAATTAATCCATAGAGACCAATAGAGAATAAGTAAACACTCAAAAAAAGCATGTGTTCAAACATCATTAATTGACTCCTTAAATTTATATTTATAATTAATTATAAAAAAAAAATAAATATTTTGATTTACTATATTTTTATTTACAAAATATTGCTATTTATATTGCTATTTTATATTTTAGACTTACTTTTTTATTTCATATTTTTTTATACTTGCTTATTTTATATATTTTTTTTTAATTGAATATAAAACTTAATTGCTTAATATTTTCAATTGAATTGCTATTTACTTAAATAACTATATTTAGTTTTAGACCAAAAATTTAGAGTTTTTTTATTTAGAATTGAGAATTCTAAGAATTTGGAATCGTTCTAAGTATTTATTATTGTCGAGCCATAGTAATTGCACCTATCAAGGAAACTAAAAGAATTATAGAAATGAGTTCAAAGGGAAGAAAAAAATCTGTTGCTAAATGAATCCCAATTTGTTGAACGTTATTTATGAGGTCCTGTTCTATAATTTGGTTTGATCTTGTAGTCCAAAGAATCCCGTACCATGATGTATCTGGGATAGTAGTCATTAGTGAAAAAAGAATAGTTGTACAAACCAGTGAAGTTACCGCATCTCCAATGGTCCAAAGATAGGAATCTTTGGAATATTCTGAACCATTCATGAACATTACAGCAAATAAGATCAATACATTTATGGCTCCGACATAAATAAGGAGCTGTGCGGCAGCTACAAAATAGGAGTTCAATGAAATATAGAATAAAGATATAGAAATAAGAACCAATCCCAACGAAAAGGCAGAATAAAT
>JAJGRW010003782.1:0-13197 GCA_025461045.1 Carex parvula | reverse complement strand
ATTCAAGCACAAATTAACCTAAAATAACCTAGGTTATATGCTAAAATTATGGTACAAGTACAATGTCAACAAGTACAATGCTAAAATAACCTAGGTTATATGCTAAAATAACCTAGGTTATATTCAAGCACAATGTATTCAAGCACAATGCTGAAATTATGGTACAAGCACAATGTATTCAAGCACAAATTAACCTAAAATAACCTAGGTTATATGCTAACGGGTTCAATACTAATCATGTCTAACGGGTTCAATACTAATCATACACGGTTGAGAGAGAGAGAGCTAACCAATAAGAAAATAACAAATACCAACCATGTCTAACGGGTTCAAACCCAATAAGAAAATAACGAGAGAGAGAGCTAACCACGGGTGAGAGAGACCACTGGTTAGAGAGAGAGAGACCGAGGTGGAGAGAGACCGAGGTGGTGAGGCGGCGAGGCGGCGAGGCGGGGAGGCGGTGAAGAGCTCGGAGAAGGCTCAGCAAAATCTTCTCTGTGAGGGTTTTTGAAACTGATGTTTATTCTCTTTTCGGACTTGTGAAAATTTTGGAAGAGAAGGATTTCGAATAATAGTGTTTTTCTCATTATACACGGACTTTTAACTTAAAAGACCGTGTACAAAGATCTTTATACACGGACTTTACTCTAAAGGCCGGTGCAAATACCCTTTCTACACGGCATATAGCTAAAAGGCCGTGTAGCTCTCTACCCTTCTACACGGACTATATCTAAATGTCCGTGTATAAATTGGTCCGACAGGTGGGTCCCAGTTCAGTAAAGTTCTCTGAATGGTTGCGGGCCGCATACTTCATATACCGAAGTTTGACAATTTTAACTAATATGTATGTTAACTAATATTAACTATATTTATTTTAACTATAGTTAAATGTTTGATAAAGTTGAACATAATATTTTAAACATAATATTTTCATTAAACATAATCCTTCCTTAAATAGTTTAACTATATTAAATATTTTAACTAATATTTAGTGAAAACTAATATTTTAAGCTAATATTTATTTTATTTTATTATTAATGTTTTAACTAATATTTTCAAAAACTAATACTAATATTTGATAATATTATAAGCATTAAACATAATCCTTCATTATAAGCATTAAACTAATATTGATAATATTTGATAATAATTTGATAATACTATTACTCGCATTATTGGCGTTTTTTTTTCCTTTTTTTTTCCCCCTCTTTTTTTCCTTTTTATTTGATATATTACAGCTAAAGTTGCATATTAAAAGCTACCGGTCTTAAACAAAATAATATTACACATTATGCTTTTTTTTTTCCTTTTCTCCTTTTTTTCCACTATTTGAACGGTCCCCCTCGGCCCATAATCCTTCATTGTGGTCGGACCGCTGTAGTCAGCTTCGTCGACCCCTTCAAGTGTTGCTACCCTCAGTTTGCACATCGGTACGAAATGGAGGTACTTCGTCGAACTGGTCGTACTCTTCTTCATCGCGACATTTTCTACCCCGACAATCCTTCTTTTTCCGGATAGGACGACGCTCAACCTATCATCATCGGGTCTTGTACATAAAGACTTGGGTGGCTTGCTTGGCGAGTATAAACGGATCGTCAACGTGCCCCAACCCTGTTTAAAATCAACGAGTGTGAACCCGTCGTTATCAACTTTAACACCTCGGTCTTCGACCCATTGACAACCGAAACACGGGAATGCTCAGGCGAGGACTGTAAATGAGCTTCCAAATTTCTTGAATACGCCATAATATGACTTTGATGCTATTACAGCCCGGCCATCTCCGGATCTACTGAATTCTTGAGAGGTCGCCACCAACGTCACCCCACTGTTTTGCATCGTGCTCTTATCACTCTGGGATTTAGTATAAAATGTATATCCGTTAATCTCGTATCCTTGGAATGTTCTAACAACAATTTGGGGTCCTGCGCCAAGTAGTTTAACAATTTCAGGTACGGGGTGTGACTGCACTCTTTCTTTCAGCCATCCTATAAAAGAACGATTATGCTCGTTAGTAAGCCACTTCTGACTCCTCGTGTAGTTTTGTTGTTGAAGGATTGTCATGTGCTCATCTATATAGGGAGCAACATCTGTCATGTGTTGTAGTACAATAAAATGTGCCTTTTGTAGTTCATTTAGATCAGCAACTACGGCTCTCAACCCAATTGTCCCGACTCCTTGGAGCCTTCCCTCGTATCGAGATTTTGGAACGCCAATAGGATCCACACCGGTCAAGTAGTTGGTGCAAAAATCAACCACCTCCTCCGTAGAATATCCTTCTATAATGCTGCCTTCGGGTCGATGTCGGTTCCTTACGTATTTTTTCAAGATGCCCATGTATCTCTCGAATGGATACATATACCGAAGGAACACGGGACCACAAATCTTAATTTCTCTCACAAGATGAACAACAAGGTGAACCATGACATCGAAAAAAGATGGCGGAAAATACATCTCAAGTTGGCAAAGAGTAACGACGACCTCCTTTGCAAAGAGTCCAATTTTAGAGGGTCTATCACTTTGGAATTTATTGCATTGAAGAAAGAACAAAGCTTCGTAATGGTTTGACGAACGTGCTTTGGTAAAATTCCCCGAATTGCAACCGGAATTATATGTGTCAGTAAAACATGACAGTCGTGAGATTTCAGACCGACCAGTTTCAAGTCCTTCATCGACACCAACTTCTTAATATTCGAAGAATATCCTGATGGGACTTTTATACCATTGAGGCATTCACAGAAGCTTGTTTTCTCTTTCTTGACATTGTGCACAGTGCGGGGGTAGGTATGTGCGCTTCCCTTTCTCCTGCGGTGCGAGCTCGGGTCGTATTCCCATCTCTACCATGTCTTTTCTCACTTTAATACCATCTTTCGTCTTCCCCGGAATGTTCAATAATAAACCAATTAAACTGTCACAGACATTTTTTTCGACATGCATGACATCTAGGCAATGCCTCACTTCTAAATATTTCCAGTACGGTAGCTCCCAAAATATGGACCTCTTTTTCCAAATATTCTTCGGTAGTGCTTTGGCGCATTTTCCAAAAACAACATCAATGTTTTTTACCCGTTCGAAGACACTCTCCCCGTCTAATGGATGACGAGCCACTCCAAGCTCAATTTTCCCGTTGAATGCCATCTTCTTCTTACGATATGGGTGATTAATAGGAAGAAACCTACGATGCCCCATGAATACATTCTTTTGACAATTTTTCAACCTCAGCACCTGCGTGTCATCTTCACAGATCGGGCACGCTTTTGCTCCTTTACAAGTGTAACCCGACAAATTCCCGTACGCGGGGAAATCATTTACGGTGCAAAATACCATGGCCCGCAAGGTAAAGGTCTCTTTCATATACGCATCCCACACCGGGACGCCATCACGCCACAATTTTTGGAGGTCCTCGATTAATGGTGCGAGATATACATCTATGTCATTTCCGGGTTGTCTGGGTCCTTGGATTAGTAATGACATCATTATATATCTGCGTTTCATGCACAACCAAGGAGGAAGATTGTAGATGCATAAAAGAACTGGCCAAGTACTGTGCCGACTGCTTATACTTCCAAACGGACTCATTCCATCTGAGCTCACCACAATCCTAAGGTTCCGCGGTTCAGAACCAAATTCTTTGAAATGTCTGTCAATGTTTCTCCATTGAGGAGAATCAGCCGGGTGCCTTAGTTTACCGTCATTTTTGCGCTCTTCTTCGTGCCAGCGCAATAATTTTGCATCTTTGGGATTCGCAAACAACCGTTTGAATCTCGGTATTATCGGCAAATACCACAACACCTTAGCCGGAGGTCGGCCACTTGTGTCCTCGTTACAATCATCAGTGTCCTGGTCCTTACGACGTTTATATCGTGAAACACCGCATTTAGGACAGACATGCATGGCCTCGTACTCGTTACGATACAATACACAGTCATTCGGACATGCATGTATTCTTTCGATCTTCAACCCCATTGGACATATCAACTTCTTTGCCTGATATGTTGTACCGGGTAACTCGTTGTTATCTGGGAGCATTTCTCCTAAAAGCTGTAATAAGGACGTGAAACTCTTATCGCTCCAACCATTGTCTGCTTTTAAGTTTAATAATTTCAACACAGCTGACAGTTTTGTAAAATTGGTACACCCGGGATACAACGGCTTCTTGGATTCATTAGACAAATTTTGAAATTTATCATAATTTTTATCACTAATTTCATCTTCCACATCACGTAACATATCCTCCAAATTTTCAGTAAACTCGTGTTCTACATTTTCATCAAAATTCCTCTCCATCTCATCATCGTCATTTTCGGGTTCGACGTTAATATCAGAATATTCGGCACTCTCATAATCCTCGTTCCAATCAAGTTCAAAATTATCAGAAATTCCAACATTCTCATCATTCAATTCACGATTACAATCCTTTTTGGCACTACTACTTTCCCCAAATTTCTCACCATGCATGAACCAACATGTATATCTCTTCTTAAATCCCCGACAAATCAAATGAGCTCTAATTTCTTCGATGTCCAAAAATCTTAATAAATTTTTACAATCTTTACAAGGACATAAAATGTCTTCTTCTTTTTTATTCACTCTATAACTCTCAGCAAATTTTATAAACTCATCAACGCGAACCAAATATTCTTCACTGTCACGTCGCATTTCATACATCCAGCTTCGATCCATCTGTAAATTAAATTAAAAAAATGATTTGATCAATTAATCATGCATGGTCAACATTCTCCTTCGTGTACAAAATTTTGGGCTTACAAAGGGCCGGTTTACAATCCTAACCCACTCTTTGAATATTATGTCTCATATGTGAACACATATTAGCGAGATTTAATTAGTATTTGAGAAAAATTCGGCAGCATTTCCCCTTAACTCCCCAAGTATGCGTACGAACCACATACTCGTAGGAGCAATAAGGGAAAATACTGTCGAACTTTCCTCAAATACTAATTAAATCCCGCTAATATGTGTTCACATCCTAAATGAGACATAATATTCAAAGAGCAGTCCCAAAACGGGGACTATCCAAAATTAATCCCTATTGGATTAATTTTGAACGGGCATGGACCTAAAAGCATCTAAAGGTCGGTTATTGGACCACAATACGTACACTAATTAATTACATCTAAAATTAAGAATTCAAGAATGCATGAAATGACCTAATTAAATAAGCCTAAATAACAGAAAATTAGAGAAAGAAAATGATTTAAATACATATTACTAACCTTAGAAAGATGGAGAGGAGAAAATACAAACTTAATTCAAAGATCTCAGATCTCAGCTGCTGGCCTCGATCAATTCGCAGAAATAAAAAGCTCAGTTCGAGATGTATGAACTAAAAACTTGATCAAAACGGCGCTCTGGAAGGGAAGATAATAAAACCCTACACTATTATACACGGCTATTTAGTTATATATCCGTGTAGCTCTCCACCTATTTCTACACGGCTTTTTAGTTATAAAGCCGTGTACAATTATAAGAATTCTACACGGCTATATTATCAAAAAGCCGTGTATAATGTTCCTACACGGATAATTAGTTATAAACCGTGTAGCTCTCTCAATTATTTGCACACCCACTTCTTTACACACGGATTTGTGGTTTCTAATAAACCGTGTAGCTCTCTCTAATAATTCTACACTGATTATTAACTAATTATCCGTGTAGAAATCGTGCAGATCTTTTGGACTCATGTTTGGTACACTGTTTTTAATATAATTGCCAAATCCGTGTACAATGTGCAGTGTACAAAGTCAGTTTTTGTAGTAGTGTCACTAAATCCTATATCCTATCATGTGACATCTGATGACTTCTATTTGCATATTTTGATGATCATATTATGAAACCTAAAACAATTAAGGACAGGATGTTTTTCTTTGTCCAATGCTCAATTTTTTTCTTAAAAAGAAAAAGAAACGAAGAGACGGATTTTTTAAATTTGTTTTCCTTGTAAAGATGAAATTTTAATTACCTATTTTTGGAACGACAAAAATAAGACAGATTCCTATCTGTGTGTTGCATGACAGAAGATTTACTGGCAATGCCAGAATGTACATGCATGTGATGTACAGGTTCCGATTTGATTTGGATTGTAAAGATTGGACAGAACCCAAAAACAATTATATGTACCTTTCATCGCTTTATTTTTTAGTTTTAGAAATTATATAAAAATAATATAGGATATAAGATAAATTGCATTCATATTTCTTACTTATAGAAGAAACTAAAAAATTCAGTTCATATAGAAATCCTAAAAATTCAGTTCATCCAAAATCAGTAGTAAACCGTTTGATATGTGTTAAAATTTACACGGATGATTTAGATTTACAAAGCCATTCAGAGTTATTAAGTTTTAAATATGTTGACACGATTTTTAAAGCAAATTAAACGGTAAGACCCGGCTTTGGATGAGATTCTATCCATAATAGCTACTACGTACATAACATGAGTCAATATAAGATGATTTTCTTAATTTTTTTTATCATCATCGCAATCATTATTATTAATAATCGTAAAATTATCATCATCGTAATCATCTTATGAATTCTAAAAAACTGCTCTAGAAATCTATTTACTATTTAGGTTTTGTTTTCTTACATATTTTTTTATTTTTAAAATATTGTTTCTTTGAAAATTTTCAAATAGAAAAGGATATTTTGTACGGTCGAATATTCAGAGAAAAAGATAAAACATACTAAATTTTCGTATTATAAATTAATGCTGATGTTCTAATTTCATGTAAACGAGATATATTTAATAGGGATCGACTAACAGTCTCCCCCATTCAGTCCCCTAAACGTCCCCCCGCTAACTAACGGTTAAAGTACAACTGGGGACCACTAACTGTAATTAACTGTAATTTGTCAAACATCTATTCATCACTAAAATTGAAAGTATTCATACATACGCAATGAAGTATTCATACCTACGCAATGAAGTATTCATCACTAAAATTTGTCAAACATCTATTCAACTGGGGACCATTACTTTTCGGGGCCAGTAACTGTCAGACTGGATTGGAGACCACAACCAAAAAGTCACGTGGATCACACCACCAGTGCTACATTCATTGATTAATTCACATACAAAATGAAAAGTATTCATACCTAAGATATCAAATATTCATATATAATTCATCAAGTATTCATACCTAAGATATCAAGTATTAAAAAAAAAGCTAGACACATCACTTACTCATCTTTTACACATTTTTCAAGGTGGTTTTTTTTCTCCGTTCAATCTAACCAATATTTCTGACGATCTATGAGGAATTTTGCAAATCTAAAATCACGAACGTGTTCTACACAATTTTCTCTTTTAAATGAGATCATGATGACATACTTTTACACGTTTTTCAAGATATCAAATATTCATATATGGAAAGTATTCATACCTAAGATATCAAGTATTCATGTATAATTCATCAAGTATTCATACCTAAGATATCAAGTATTTAAAGAAAAAACTGGACTCATCTTTTACACGTTTTTCAAGGTGGTTTAATGATTGACATAGTTGGTTAGAATGGGGGGACTTTTAGGTGACTGGAGTGCGGGGACAAAAGAATTACTCTATTTAATATTCTTCATTTTATTTTTGTAGAAAGATATATTCTTTCGTTGGATTGAATAAAGGAAGTACATAATTCAATTATCTCTAAAAAAGTACACTATTCAATATTCACAAAGAGAATTTAGGAATTAAGATTCACATAATTTTATTAATTTATCCTCTATCTTAATATTTTTCTGTTTGTCCTATTATACATTTCGAAAATAAATACCATTTTAAGAAGGTACTGTTGAAGTACGCTGACATTTCTAAACGCTACAGATCACTGATCCATTACAAACATCTTTAATGAGGATTCCTATAAGAGTTGACAATTGAAGCGAAAGGTGAGTTCAATGTGCAACCAG
The DNA here is from genome assembly GCA_025461045.1 of Carex parvula. NCBI lineage: Eukaryota > Viridiplantae > Streptophyta > Magnoliopsida > Poales > Cyperaceae > Carex > Carex parvula. The sequence goes on along the minus strand of JAJGRW010003782.1, from coordinate 5,272 downwards.
CTACATATTTGGCTTCTCCAGTGTAGCCACAAAAGAACTGAAACATTGCAATAAAGCACCTGATGACGACAAACTTTCTACAAGCGGTTATCCCACCCAATCGGGTACGGTGTTCAGTCTTAGCTGGAATCTCGCTAATTAATTCAACTCCATCCTGATCGTCTATGACGGATATTTCTTTACATCGCACGGTGTAGAGCACTTCTACATGACACAAGTACCACATGGGTAACCCCTTCTTTAGAGAATCGTATCTGCTCCTGGAATTAAACTACGAATCGTTACCAAGACAATGAAATGTGGGTCCCACTACGTTATACTTCGTGCTCTTGATTGATTAAGGTCAGGATGGGTTTTCTTTGTCCAATTAATGCTCGTTTTTTTTCTTAAAAAGAAAAAGAAACGAATAGACGGATTTTTTAAATTTGTTTTCCTTGTAAAAACGAAATTTTAATTATCTATTTTTGGAACGACAAAAATAAGACAGATGGTCCATCGCTGTATAATTTTATTTTTAGAAATTATATAAAAATAATATAGGATATAAGATAAATTGCATTCATATTTCTTACTTATAGAAGAACTAAAAAATTCAGTTCATATAGAATCCTAAACAAATTCGGTTTCTGTAGAGACCATACTGTCCATTCATATTTCCTTAACAGTCCGGATCCTCTGAAGCAACTTAAGTTTTGAGTTTGAATCCGGACCGTCTTATTAGAATTCATACTAATTCAGTTCAAGATGGAATGCACACAAAGCCTCTTTAATAATCGTACAAAAGCAGATTAGACAGTCAGAATCCAAGCTTAGGTGATATGAATTCCACACCTCCAAATAAGCTAGCCTGTTTTCACAAAGAGATCATAAGCTTAGGTCAAATAGGTGAAATAAGTAAGAGATCATAAACTTAGGTCAAATAGATGAAAGAAGTTGCTGGTATTAAGTTGGAAATGACTTACAAATTAAATTTTGGAAAGAAGCGAAATTCCACAGATGGATGCTATTGATTATTGACATGTTGCGACACAAATAAAAACATTATATGAAATTCATCATGAAAAGTAAAACCGTTGTGTACTCTGGCAAATCTGTCTGGTTTCTACTTTTACTGATAAAGAACAAAGAAACAGTGGCCCACTGTCCTTAGCACCAATCTGAGTGGTCCGTAGCTGTTGTACCAATAGAATTATTTGTGGGGTTACTTCAATAATGTAGAAAAATTATTAAACAAACTCTTGTTGATACACACAGTACAGGTCATGATATGTTCCTACACTGACACTGAAATTGACAACATCAGCGATAAGATAAGAGATGGATAATATATTATGAGGTCCCAATGACATTAATTTTTTTTGTTTATCTAATAATTAATAGAAAAACATATCTTTATCTGTTTCTATTCATGTTAGTTGGAGAAAAGTTTACATCATCGAACTTTTGTGTCTGATGGACACCAGAGCTATCCGATGTGTCTTAAGATTCGAGTACACAAATTTTAATGTGTATCGGACAGTTCCGAATCCATCAGACCTAAATATACATTTGATGCCTATCGGACATAAACTGTGGTCTAGTTGGAGAGAGGTAGATATTTATTAGATCGATTTATATGAATGAGTGAGGCTACGGTGCTATGCATAGCATGGATTGAGCCGTGCTAGGGCTCAATATTTGAGTTTTCAAAATTCTAACGGTCAATCCGAACCGTTCAACATGATTATAAAATAAATATGTACTTGCAAACCAAATTTTATATTTTTTCGAACTTTTTTACTATTTTTTTATTAGATAGATAAAAAATCACTGTTTTTGAATGGTTCAGAATTTTCAGATCAAGTTTTTGCATAGTACCGTAGCCTCACTCTATATGAATTAACTTTTTGCGTAGTACCGTAGCCTCACTGTTTCACTTTCTTATGCATGCAAAAAGTGCAGTGAAGAGATCTACCTATCTAAAGATGCACGTTTTTGCATAGTACCGTAGCCTCGCTCTATATGAATTATTCAATTTTCCCATACTTCTCAACACGTGCATCTTGCTTTTTGCATGCATAAGAAAGTTAATCTCTTCACTTCACTTTGTGTGCTACTTTAGATTAAATAAGGAAAAGGATGCAACAAAAAAATGCTCAAAATAATGCAATAAGTTAAATTAAATAACTGTTCACTAGTTTAATTAATATATATTTCTCAACATTATCATAAACGGACCGGATGGCGATTCGGAATTGGTTAACTGAGTCGGACCGATGAGTCAACCAATCTAATCACTGATTCTTTTTAATATTTATATATTTATGATATAAGTAGAAAAGAAAATATGTGATACGTCGTGACGTGACGTGATGTGACAAACACACTGTGATTTGGTCACGTGACGTGACGTGAAGTGATCAATTTTTTTTTCACGTGATGTTACGTTACGTGATCAAAATAGTGGCAGACGGTCATGTCACGTGTAGTCATAGGCGTGACCACACGTGATGTGATATGATGTGATGTAAATTAATCACGTGAAACATTTTTTTATATTTTAATTTAAATTATTGAAATTTAGAAAAAAGATATCAAAAGATATGAAAATTATAAAAATTGTAAAATAAGTAAATAATATTGCAAATTTTTTTTCATGAATGGCTGTTGAGTATCTGACATTATTTTAAAATTTCAAATTTCAAATATTCATTAGACTAAACTAGAGGAAATAAAACTAATACTACATGAGTACCGGTATCACTGAACCTACATCATAAGAGAAACATGGATACTCGTACAAAAAAAAAACTAAAACTTAATTAGAAAAAGCTAGATACTCTATGTTTCATACCGTGAAGTGACGTGACGTGACGTGACGTGACGTGTAATTTTCGTTCGAATGCAGTCACGTCACGCAAATGATCACGTCACGCGACACGCGAGTTACGTCACGTAATCGACTTACATAATGTGACGTGACGTGACTGATCACGGCGTGACAATTTCCTTCTCTAGATATAAGTGTTATTAAAAAAGTTGTCATATTTTGTGTAGTGAAAATTTCCACATAGTATTAAATAACGTAATTTTAAAAAGTAATTATAGATTATTTGAAATGCAAGAAATATATTTTTATGCTCAAAATATGTAGAACTTTTTCTTAAAATTATCAAAATAAGACACTGTAAGAACGTTTCTTTTACATCAAAAAGAGATTTTATAGTTTTATACATTGTTATAATTGTGACATAAAAATTCTTTACTTTTTGTAATCATACAAACTTCCGACAACCCATAAAATTTCAGCATTTCAATTGTTTTTTGTAATGTGATGAATATTTGATAATGTAAAAAAACATAATTGTCCATAACAATATGCTACATAACACAAAATAAATCACATAACACAACAAGAATAAGTGACTTTTTGTGAGGGTAAAAGTGACTTTTCGCGACGGAGTACCGTCATAACTGTGCTTTTTCTTTTCGCGACGGTACTTTTCTTGACGGAGTACCCTCGCTATAAGTGCCTACTTTGTTGTTGTGTAATTGTCCACAGAAAAATATCTTCACATGCTACCACCTCAAATCAAAAGAAGAAATAATGGGTTGGTTCAAAAGGTGCTACCTTTTCACGAATTAAATAAACCGATTTTTTTTTTATTGATTCACCGTTTTTTTTTTTAAATCTCTGTTTTATTTATTTTTGGGGTCTACAAATGCTTATTTGGTCCTTTATTTGAATCGAACCGGATGTAGTTTAGGGTCCGGTTTTTTCTAGTATAACTGCAGGTTCGGTCTGGTTTTAATAACAGTGATATTCCCAAATGGTCAATATAAATCGATATTACAAAAATCGGACCGAATTGTACCAAATTGAATAGTTCAACCGAAGTAAACCAGATCTGAATTTAATTAATTCCGATTTTATTTGTTTAGAAGACTACTGTTTTTGTTATTAATTTTTGTACTTTCGATGCAATAAATGAGATAGAAAGTTGATGACAGCACGTGAACACAAGTTCATAGAAAAATGTATTTTGTTTTAAAAAATTACAAATAAAACCTCAAGCACGTGAACATAAGTTCATGGGAAAAATTATTTTGTTCTACAAATTTACAAATAAAATAATTAATTATGTATAGTACAAAAATATAGTTCTATTTTTATATATCTATATCTTTTGAAAATAATGATAGTTATTATTCTAGTACTAATTCTAATTTACGTAAATTTTTATAGAACGCCTCTATCTTTTATTAAAAAAATGTCATATTTTTTTCCCCTTCAAAAAGACACTTAGTCCGTTGTTAATAAATCATTTTTTTCATTTTATTTGGATGTTACAATTTAATTATATTAAGTTCAGTCTTATATTACATTAATGAATATGCATCAATATACTTATAAAAAAATTATTTTTATACTAATTTTCACACACACGTATTTAAATAAACCAGCAATTGAATTGTTTGATGATCTGGCGATCTGAACAGTAAACCAATGAATCAAAATTTTACTAAATCGAGAATAATTAAAAAACTCTCAGAAACAATATATATATTTCATAAAAAATGCAAAATGGATATTTGATAAAAAAATGGAATATATAATAATTATTTTGTAAAAGTTGCATGCTTTAATCCAATGTCCATAACCAATACTAAAGTTAAAGCCCTTCAATGTGTACGTTCAATTTTGTTTCATAATTTGGGCTTTGCATTTAATTGGGCTATGTAGACCCTTGAAAGGCCCATTAGTATTGAAACACACTATTCTAAAATAAGTATATTTCCAAAAGTTTTGAGCGTTTGGGAACAATATAAACTCTTGTTTTAAAATAATAAATAAAATAAATAGATAGCATAAAAAGTTTAGGTGTCCTGACAAAACACACGATGTGGACTATGGTTTCGAGATGAGAGAAATGAAACACTAAAACATATTGAATAAATTATCAATAAATAATTATAACAATATAACTACAATGAGGCTATGGTACTATGTATAATGCAGATTAATTTGTTTCTATTATGGATCAATATCTTTATTTTTAAAGTTTATTTGAACATTGCAACATGATATCAATATTGAAATGTAGTTCAGAATAAATTTTGTATTTTTTAGAATTTATTTACCTTTTTTTAGATAAGTAAAAAATCACTATTTTTGAATGCTCTAGAATTTTTAAATCAAGTTATTTACTACCAATTTAAAATGTGAAGTCAAGTAAAGTGGTAATGTAGATTTTCTACTTCTAATGGTCTATAATTTTTAGACCATTCAAAG
>JAJGRW010003781.1:0-20862 GCA_025461045.1 Carex parvula | reverse complement strand
TTTTTAATTATGCTATAGTTTGTGACTTGCACGAAATCAGAACTGCTCTGTTAAATTGATCTTTACCCAATTGTTAAGCTAGCAACATTAACATGCTATATACGAAGGATTTAGGATTGACTCCATTTTCATTTTGAATGGAAGGGATTCAAACAACAAGATCAACATCTGATGGTGTGTGTTTACTTTTCATGATACATGCTTAAAGAACTTTGAGGATTGATAGAAGGAGTTGGAAAGAATGTCCTGAAAAATATTAAAATAACCAAGATTATTTTAAAACAAAAAAAATTACCTATTTCCAAGTAGCTTATGAAGTCTGATAATCAATTCTTCTTCTTCATGAGAAATATTTCCCCGTTTAATATCTGGCCGGAGATAATTTAGCCATCGAAGCCTGCAACTCTTTCCGCATCTCTTCAAACCTGCATTACATTTTATTGTTGATTACTAGAAAACCACTTACATGCAAATCCATAAATTCTAGCTAGTATGATAACAACATGTAAATATATCCATAAATCAATCACCAGCTCTTTGTGGCACATCCCTCCATTTGCCTTCTCCATGAGTCTTGATGTATGAAACCAAGATCTTGTCTTCAATGGCTGTCCAAGCACCTCGGTTTAACCCCTCCTTGGAACAACATGGCCTTCTCCCCATCTCACAGCTGTCTCTCTCTAGATGTCTCTTTCTATGTCTATGAGATGAATAATATAACTTGGTGGCAATCCAATTCCTACTGATGGCAAGGCACACTTAAATCTAGTGGGAGTTGAGAATTTATAGCAAAGAGGGCCCCTTGTCTTAGTTTCCTTTGCTGCTTCTATGAAGCATCTTGGAAAGTTGATGAGGTGAGGAGAAAAAGGTTGAGAGGGGGTGTTTGGAGCTTCTTTTAACCCCCATATCGTGCATTATTCCCGGTGGCATGGTTATTTGTATTTTGCTGATGTAGGTAAGACAGTTGATTTCCAGTAAGAAATAAGGAACTGGTCTTTCTATATCAATTTATGATACAAGTACCATATGGCAGAATTAATTTCTATTTTTTTCTAATTTGTTTGGAATTATTGCACCGCCTTTTTGGTTTGTATTTGGTTTCTACTATAAAAGTTATATTAGATGTTTACAGATTGGTAATGCTAGATGTCTTTAAACTTGAAAAGCACAGTATGTTAACACTGAATTTGACAAGGCTAACTACTTGGCCATATAGATATTGTGCTCAACTGTCATAATTGAAACACACCTCTGGTGTTAAATTAATGACATTTGGGGGGTAGAACCTATTTTTTTTTTATAAAAAAGAAGGTCATAATTGAAACTGTCATTTTAGCGATAATATTAATTTAAGAAAATAATAGAGGATGCGTAGTAAAAGGATAATGTGTAGCACGGATGGACAGCTTTTGTATGTTGCTGGTGTATATTTTTTAACAATTAGCTAGCTATATAGGAGTCCATATCCTATGAGGTAACAGAGTATTTTGTTTAGATCTGAACCGTTCAATCAAAATCCGAGTCAATCCAGCTTGAGATAAAATGCATGGGCTCCTTTAATATTTGTGTGGATTCTGATTGGACGGTCAGGATCTAAACAAAAATACTATGTTACCTTAGGTTATATGAATTCCTATAAAAGTGGGAGTCATATATGCTCCATTAATTGTAATTTGATGTTCCTACTATTACTCAATTATGTATTAACTATTTATCGATATGATCACTTGAGTGGTCCAATTTAACAATCCTCATAATAGTCGAATTCGAAAAGTTCAAATTAAAAGTTCAATATATATACTTAGTAAGAGAGATACTTGGAAGATACTGCCATGATTATTTAAGTTATAGAAAGAGAGAGTTAGCGTACGTGCTACAGCTCAAGGATTTAGAATTATTTTACATTTTTTTTCAATATAAAAAAATCAGTCCTATTTATGGTATAAAATATTTTAAAAATATCACTTGACAGTTCTTTATTTAACAATCCTAATATTCTTCAAAATAAAAAAATAAATCCAACATTATAAACATGATTTATATTATCCACATATTATGTCTATAAAGAATGATGAGCATTGATGTATGTTTCGCCGTATATCAAGTGACTTCAAATTAAACTTAATTGTTATGATATCTATGTCCAATAACATACCTATAATATATTTTCAATTTTCAATTTTATTCAAATTGTTTTAATCTTATTGTCAATATTATCAAAATAATCATTGTCAAATAATTGTACTCCTTTATTTTGTAATCAATAGTTTTCTTACTAGCTACAGCAAAAGTAGAAAAAAATATTATAAGGTGCACAAATCACCTCTAGAAAAATGATGAAATTTGGTATATATTTTTACTGTTCAGGCAAGCAAATAATTTTTCAACAGTGTGAGATTAATTATTCTTGATGTATTACTAAGCAATTAATACTAAAACTATATCAACATTAAATTATATGTCCAGGAAACGATTGATACTAAAATTATTATATTTGATCATATGCAGCAGCTAGCTTACCCATAAATTTAATTTTTATTTTTCCACTTTATTTAAATTGATTTAAAAAATATTAACAAAATTACTTAGATACTTAATTTATTATTAACTGCTTCTTATCCACTATGTTTACTGTATATATCTAGCAGCCTTATATAAGACAAACAAAGGAATATTTTGGCATTTAGCATCATATGTTCCATTGAACTGTATAACATGAAAAAGAATCATGGCAGCTTCTATCTTTCCATAAGCAAAACTCCATATGTTTTAAAGAAGAAGACAATACCTTGAGTTGGCTCTTTTCAGTGCAAGAGTTACAGACACAGCGCCTATACCCCGGAGAAAGAATAATCTCCTTGTGTTTTTTGACTGAGGCAGATTAATTCGCTTGTCAAGCATGCGTGTTCAATAATTCCTAGGCTGAGACAAATTCACTATCGATCAGTGATTGTCATCAGTACTAGTGTACTACAATGTTATATATAGTTTTTGATGGGTATATAACCGATTATGCCTATAGTTTAAAGGATGAGACGCATAGAGACTGTCTGTAAATGGGACGTTAATTATGAGAGTCCGCATCGTCTGCGTTAACTCAAAAGAGCATCTTTTGTGAGTTAACGCTGATTTTAAATGGAGCTAATCTGGCCACATTCTATAATTCAGGAGCCCTTTAATATTAGTGTAGATCTAATTTGTACGAATCTTAAAGTGAATTACACAGTCTAAATATATTACCTCAAAAGTTTTTTTTGGAGTTAATGCAGAGAATACGAATTCTAATTATGAGGCATTCTGTTGTAAAAACCTTTGCTATAATGGCTCCACTTGGTTCAACAGTTCAAATTAAACCGTCGATCATGTTGAACGGTTCATAATTTAGAAATTCATATCAACTAAGGTAACAAAATATTTCTGTTAGAATCAGACCGTCCGATCAAAATCTGCACTGATATTAAAGGTCCCGGTACATTCTACCTCGGGCCGGAATATTGGCCCGGATTTTGATCGGATGGTCCGAATCTAAACAGAAATATTTTGTTACCTCAGAAGATATGGACTAAGATTTTAGACCATTTAAAAGTAGTGATTTTCTATTGATTTAAAACAATAGTAAATAATATCTAAAAATCTAAAATTTTACTTGCAAATATATTTTAATATAGAGATCATGTTGAACGGTCAAATCGACTATTAGAACTTTATAACCGAAGATCTTGATTCATAATATTAACCAATTTGTACTGTGCATAGTATCATAACCTCACACTTTTTATTATTAATTTATTATGATTAGATTGATCTTACAACAGTCATTTAACTATTTATTTTGTAATTTATGATAAAATTTGATTTATTCAACAGTGTATATTTTTTCTTAATTAGTCATTTATAACAAAATTTATATCATTTATTCGATTAATAAATTATATTTTTTAATAATGGAATTAAAAACTATAAATTTTATATTTAAGATGTTACAAACATGATGTGTTTAATATATTAACTTATTTGTTATATTTTTAGATTAAATTGAATAAAGTATTCATTTTCATAATTATCTATTATTTATTTCGTTGTCCATTATCTTGACGCGTTAAGAATAGAGTATGAGTAATGCTAAATATTATACATATATGAGTATGAAGTGCCTTCATCGATCCAATTTTATCGTACCTATTGATTTTCCTAGCCTTTAGTATAATTATTAAGATAATATATTTATCGTGTGAGATTGCATTTGTAACTCAACTCAAGAATCCTTATGAATATTTAAAATTAGGGGAAATCTCATGTATAGCCCTAAAAAATTTGGAAATTATGTATTTCTCCCTCTAAAATTCATAATATCATATTTACCCTTCTAAACTTACAAAATTTAAAACAAATTTACCCATTTTAATGTCATCTCTATTACAAACTCGTTTTAATTTTATGAAGTATCCATTTTATCCTTCATTAAAAAAATAAAAAATATGCAACATGTTTTAGAAAAATGTCAATCTTTTGATTGGTTGTTTTTCGAGAGCAAATGAGTCATAACAGTCACATTTAGGTATATACTTGTTTAAGCATCGGAAGTAGAGAAATTACCAATTTGTCCTCGAAAACCGACCAATTAGAAGACTGATATTTTTCAAAAACATGGTACGTAGTTTTTATTTTCTCTAACGAAGGGTAAAATGGGTACTTCATAAAATTTAAATGAGTTTTAATAGAAAAGATAATAGAATGGGTAAATTTGTGTAAATTTGTGAGTTTTTGAAGTTTAGAAGGATAAATATGATATTGTGAATTTTAAAGGGGAAAATACATAATTTTCAAGTTTTTGAGGGTATAGACGAAATTCCCCCTTAAAATTAAAAGACTTGATTTTCAGTTTTAACTCAACTTTTATTTTCATCAAAAAAAAAAAATCAACTTTTATTGTGCAACCCGGAATACCCGAAATTTTTATTTATAACATAGTTAAAAAAAAAAATAAACCAAATAACCATCGTTTATGAGAATTTCGATTTTCACCACGGCCGCACCGGCATTCTGCGGACCCATTTCAGCGGGGCCGCAGAATGCCGATGCGGACCCTTAAATGAGTCCACAGAATGATTATGCGGACCCATTTTTTTTTTGTTTTATCGAGGCACGCATTTTTTTGTGGCACGCATAAAAACCAAAAACTTTTACGCATACAGATATCGATGCATATATGAGATAACTCGAATTTTTTTGTGGCACGCGTAAAAACCAAATACTTTTACTGCGGACTCCCGACATTTTTATTAATATCCAAAGTTTAATATAAAATATTATTTATGCCCAGAACTTCAGCCAATTTCGAAAAATGCCCAAGCCGGCCAGAAAATGGCCGGCTTACTCGTTTTTTTTTTATAGAGACACTATGAAGACTAAAATAATAAAATCTAGCACTGAAAATTAAAATTTTTTGTTTAAATTTTTGTTAGATTACTTCTTTTGATTTATAATTAGCATATTTATATTAAAATACACTAGATTACTGGAAATTAGGTTGAATTACACTGTATTACAATAAATTATGTTGAATTACACTAAATTACGTTAAATTACGCTAAATTACAATAACTTCACTAATTACGCAAAATTACGCTAAAGTAGACCGCTTCTGTGCCATCTTTCATGAATCATAAAAAATAGTAAAAAAATTCCAAAAATAGTAAAAATTAGGGTTTTTTTTTTAAATAGAATTCATGTAAATCAAATGAACGGAACAAGCCTTCGGGGCTGGGAATTTAGAAATCTAGCCTCCACCGATCCCTAGGATCGGTGGAGCAGAAAAAAACGCAACCTACACCGGTCCCTAGGACCGGTGCAGCATGTTTTGCACTGGCCACAGTCTCCTACACGGAAGGCCACACGAAATAAGCCTACACCGATCCTGTGGATCGTTGGAGCTTCAAAATGCCTCCACCGGTCCTGTGGATCGGTGTAGCTAGCAACATTTGTATCAATTAATTTATATAACTAGCAATATTTTTGGAGATCTTTAGCTATATGTAGCTTGAATTCAAGTTATATACGACAAATATATCTGATTCTACCGGGTAACTAACATTATGTTGAACTGCATTTACCTCGGGTTCGAATTTTGGAGATCAAGCCTCCACCGGTCCTAGGGATCGGTGGAGCTAAAGATGGGATTTTATGTGGCAAGAGGTGCAGGCTGCACCCGGATGGTGCAAAACAGGCTCCACCGATCCCCAGGATCGGTGTAGGTTGGGTTTTTTTGGCTACACCGGTCCCTAGGATCGGTGGAGGCTAGATTTCGAAAAACCCAAATCCAGAGGCTTGTTCCGTTGATTTAGTTTAGAGTAATTCTATTTAAAAAAAAAAACCAAAAATTAGTATTCTACAAGTTCATTATGTAACTAATTTACTGAGTTACTTAGATTGAATAATAGAAATGAAATCTTAATCGGAAACTTTAAGTCAAGTTTTGAGGCTCTTCCCTTTGTTTTTTGGCAATTCTGAATTTCAAAAAACAGCATAGCTGTCACGGACGCATGCGTCTTTTCGCAAGCTTTCCGAAAAGTGGTCATTTGCTGAAATCGGACACTCGAGCGCCGTTTTATGACCGTTTAAAGTTTTGCCGTTGTTTTTCGCCTTTTCAGTGAAGATATCGTCCCTATTCATATGTAATTTAGCGAAATTTACCGTATTTTAGCGTAATGTAATGTAATTTAGTGTAATTTAACTTAATATAGTGTAATTCAACATAATTTTCAGTAATCTAGTATATTTTAGTATAAATATGCTAATTATATATCGAAAGAAGTAATCTATAAAATAATTTAAACAAAAAAATTTAAATTTTCAGCGTTAGATTTCATTATTTGGCTCTTCATAGTGTCTCTAAAAAAAAAAAAAAAAAACGAGTAAGCCGGCCATTTTCTGGCCGGCTTGGGCATTTTTCGAAATTGGCTGAAGTTCTGGGCATAAATAATGTATTAAACTTTGGATATTAATAAAAATGTTGGTGCGGACTCATATAGATATCTCAAATTTTACGCATCTGTATGAGATATCTCAAATTTTTTGGTTTTTTAATATTTTTTTGTTCTAGGAATGCATGCCACATTTATGAGATATCTCAAAGTTTGAAAAAAAAAATGGGTCCGCAGAATGGTTCTGCGGACCTATTTAAGGGTCCGTATCGGCATTCTGCGGCCCCGCTGAAATAGATCTGCAGAATGCCGGTGCGGCCGTGGTGAAAATTGAAATTTTCAAAACGATGGTTATTTGGTTTATTTTTTTTTGAACTATGTTATAAATAAAAATCTCGGAATGCAATACAAAGCAATTCACTTGAGAACAGCAAGATGAGCTTATCTTCTTTTTCGTTGTGATTTTTTACGGATGGGATCGATATCTTGTTTTTTACCAGAAGTTGTGTACTTTGACGATTGCAGCATACCTATTAACATTTGTATTTTATTTTCAATTAATTACCGTGCTAGGCGTGCTATGTATTTTAATGTAAGGTAACTGTATGTAAATGAAAGCATATATTTAATCGACCAAGGGACCGACAAAATTAATTTTTGAGTACACTTGCGATCGATAAGCGGGGACCAATAAACCTGCCAATTAAATATTCTCTGTTTCCTTTTTGTTACTGTTTCTAGATTATGATTTTTATATTTATAAGATAAAACTGGAGATCATTTATATTTCTCATAATTAAGCATATGCTTCATGGAATGCAAATTGAAATTACTTCCGAGAAAAGTTAAAAATATGTCAATATCGGTCGTTGTAACTACAAGTAAATATTCAAATAATTATAATTAAAAAAAATCTCTTGAGTTATTGCTCCCTGCTGTTCGAGTAGCTTGTTTATCTCCATTAGTCCTTTCCAATAATGAATGTATTTTACGATCAAGGTTTTTTTGTTTTCTTTATTTAACCTAATTAAACCTACAATATTTTGAGTTATTTCAGTACTTCTTTCTGATGTACGTTTGGAGATCCTTACAAAGATGAATTCAGATCCAGTGCAATACATGACCGGTAGAATGAAATCTGGGTCGTCAGATTTAATCTGGCACAAATATCAAAGCGAACTCCATATATTCTAAATAGGCTCCGAATGATTTTAGCTCGGCTGGGAGTATTTTATCTCTGTGGCACCACAGAGATGCTCCATGAAGATGAGGTGTAATAAGAATCCGTTTTTGATTTAGCAGTAAAAAATAATCTTTTCTATATGAGAAGTCATGAGTTTAAAATTTAAGTAGAAATTATTTTATGAATATTAAATAAAAAGTTAATGAACTATATTTTTATTTTATTCATAAAAAAAAGTGAGGTGCAACAAGAGTTTCTACTGGATTGAATTATGGGTAGGGTGTTCATTAGGTCTGGTTTAGTCAGTTTTGAACCGAACCGAAGTAGTTTGGACTAAACGGTTTGGTTTTTTCGGTTTAATGGTTGGGTTCAGTTTGCTTTTTAAAACCGAATTATAATTTCGGTTTGGTTCGATTTGAAAATTTTGAAAACCGAAATAACTGAACCGACCGAAATTTTATATATTATGAATTTGGTCTGGACCGCCTCGGTTTATTTCTTAATACCCCGGTTTATTTCTTAATCAATTGCTTTAAATACTTCGGTTTATTTCTTAATATCCCGGTTTATTTCTTAATATTCCGATTTATTTCTTAATACCTCGGTTTATTTCTTAATATATTTCGGTTTATTATAAATCAATTGCTTTAAATAAAAAAATTAATATACTTCGGTTTGAACAGAACAAACCGAACAAACCGAAATAAAACTTTGGTTCGGTTCGGTTCGGTTAGGTTTTATTTTTGAAACCAAATTATAACTTTGGTTTGTCTAGTTTAGTTCGGTTTCAACCGAACCGAACCGATGAACACCCCTATTTATGGGCCACCACACCTCTATTTTCCACCAAATAAAACAAATAAATAAATAAATAATGAAACATAAAATGGAACCTGGGTCGCTATGCTAAAAGCATGAGATTATCCTCTTTGAAATTTCAATCTTTAAATTTGTGCTAAGGTTCCAATAGTTAGTACTCGTCATTTTTCTTTTTCTTTAATTTTCTTAGTGAGGGGGAGAGAGACGACAAATTTTGTCATTTGGAAGAATTTGAGGTAGCCACCCGTGTAGCACCAGTACCCGGATAGTACAGAAGGGAATATTTTTCTTCCTGAGCTATGACTAGTCCTACAAAAAATTATTTCATAGTTCCAGGGGTGATTGTTAAAATTAAAAGTTGGACGTCTGACTTGTCACCAGCCAAAAGTTTGAGAACCTCTCGATAGCAATCTAAATATGTATCGTACCGTGCCGTGTAGTGATAGATCAGGTTTATACATGTTGTGTTGTACCGTGATTAAATTTGAAAAGATAATCACGGCACGTTAATCACACCGTGACCACACGTGGTGTGTTCAAACGTGATTGGTCATATGTAACTGTTTTTTAAAATTTAAGTTGTTAGTTCATTCAAGATTCACTATTCGATCAAGATTGAACGGTCCTAATTACACGTGACTCGCGTGACCACGTGTCGTGTTCAGTGGCGAAGCCAATGTACAACAGGGATAGGCAACTACCTACTCCTGAATTTGAAAATTTTAATAAGAACAAGGTAATTTTTTTTACTCTGCCTACTCCTGTCCAATTAAACATTTGCAGTAGAGAGTTGCCTACCCTGCCCAAATTAAAAATACCTTTAGATTTGAAAAATTTAATAGAAATAAGGTAAATTTTTTACTCTGCTTACCCCTGCCCAAATAAACAGTTGCGGTAAAGAATTGCTACCCTTGGATTTGAATTTTTTTAATAGGAACATGATATATTTTTTTTTTTACTCTGTCTACCCCTACCTAATTAAACATTTGCGGTATGCTCTCTAACCCTTACTCAAACCCCATTCAATTGACCCTAACTCAAAACCGATTCACCCTATACCCAAACCTGCTAATTATAACTCAACCCGTTTGTCCAAAGAGAAATGCGTGAAGGAAACTCATGACGAGTCTGGCAATTCTAAGGTGATCCGCGATTGGTGATCCGAAAACATGGAGAAAAAAGATGAAATGCGCAGAGAAGAAGAAACACCACCCCTCCGCCACTGCTCCGCCCTTAATTCCTCTCCTTCAATCGTCTGCATGCGCATTAAAGGATAGCCCTATTTTTTTTTTTTTTTGGGAATTAAACATAATTAATCCTCTTTGTGCACATTTGAATTGGGATTTTTTGGCTGAGACAGATTAATTTTTTTAAGTTAAAGAGACAGATTAATTTGAATTAAACAGAATTACCCCTCGGAATATTGATAAGATGCCTTAATTGCTTCACCAAACTTAAAAGGGGAATATTTTTGTTTGTCCGTCAAGTTTGTCTCATGTTAGATGTTTAAACTTAAATTATATGCATAATTATATTTATAGAGCAAGTGATGTGATGAACGAGGCTCAATTAAAAAATTTCTAGTCGATTATTAGTATGCCTACTTACTCAAATTATTTAAAAAAAATAAAGTTCATAATTTTTTGATAAAAATAAAGTTAAATATTTTAAATCCATCATTTTGACAAAATTTTGCTATATGCACATAATTTGACCCCATATTTCGATTAAAAATCCCCACTACGACCCCCATATTTATAAAGTAATAGTTGTTGTAAAAATAAAATGAAGTTGCAACAAAAGTAAAGTAAATGACAAGAGAGATAGAGAGCAATAGCAGAATTTTATTCTCTTCTAATTGTATGTACATTCTTGCTTTTACAAAGCCTCTATTTATAGGCTAGAAAGATATGTTACAATAATAAAGAAGAAAATGAATGTCCATAGTAGTGGAGTAGTGGAGTAGTGGAAGAAGTGGGGCAATAAATTGAACATCCACATAAATCATATTAAATTTGATTTACAACACTTCCCCTTGGATGTTCATCTTTCATTATACGCTATTAATATGATACTTCAGGATCAATATTAACACGATACTTCCGGACCGTGTACTGCCTCATTAAAAACCTTATCAAGAAAAATCCATTGGGATAAAAACTTGATTAAGGGAAAAAGAGTACAGTGCGTATAACGCTTCCCCTCATTTAGATATCATTGAATATTCTTCAATCGGTGTAGACCTATCTTCTTTCTGAGTTGTTCAAAAATCTTCGTCGGCAAAGATTTTGTAATAGGTCTGCCAAATTATCGATTGATCGGACTTGGCAAACATTGATTATGCCTTCCTTTTGTAGGTCATGTGTTGAAAAGAACTTTGGCGCAATATGTTTCGTCCGGTCTCCTTTGATATATCCTTCTTTGATTTGTGCAATGCATGCTGCATTATCTTCATGCAGCGGAGTAGGGTTTTCCTTGATGTTTTCAAGCCCGCATTCTTCTTGAATATTTTGAATCATTGACCGTAACCAAACGCATTCTCGACCTGCCTCGTATAAGGCGATCAGCTCGGCATGATTTGATGATGTTGCCGTAAGAGTTTGTTTTGTTGATCGCCATGAAATTGCGGCTCCACAATAAGTGAATACATATCCCGTTTGGGATCGTGCTTTATGTGGATCCGACAAATATCCCGCATCTGCATATCCAATTAATTTTGATTTTGTATCCTTTTGATAATATAACCCCATATCTCTAGTTCCGCAGAGATATCGAAATATGTGTTTAATTCCATTCCAATGTCTTCTGGTTGGTTTGGAACTATATCTTGCTAACACATTTACTGCAAATGCGATATCGGGTCTTGTATTATTTGCAAGATATAATAATGCCCCGATTGCACTTAAGTATGGTACTTCAGGACCAACCACTTTTTCATTATTTTCTTGCGGGCGAAAAGGATCATTTTCTGCATTTAGCGATCGTACGACCATTGGTGTGCTCAGAGGATGAGCTTTATCCATATTGAATCTCTTTAGTACTTTTTCAACATAATTTGATTAATGGACAAATATTCCATTATTTAGATGCTCGATCTGCAGGCCGAGACAAAATTTAGTTACACCAAGGTCTTTCATTTCAAACTCATTTCTCAATAATTTTGCAGTATTCTCAATCTCTTCAGGAGATCCAATAATGTTCAAATCATCAACATACACTGTAATGATTGTAAAATCTAGATTTGATCTTTTAATGAAAACACACGTACTGATTATATTATTTTTATATCCTTCTTTTAGAAGGTACTCACTCAGTCGATTGTACCACATTCGGCCTAATTGTTTTAGTCCGTATAAAGATCTTCTTAATTTTATAGAGTACATTTCTCTAGGTATTGATTTATATGCTTCAGGCATTTTCAATCCTTCGGAGATTTTCATGTATATGTCACTATCAAGTGAACCATATAAATATGCTGTTACGACATCCATAAGTCGCATTTTTAGATTTTCTGTAACTGTGAGACTTATTAGAAACCTGAGAGTTATCGCATCCACTACAGGTGAATAAGTCTCTTCATAATCGACTCCAGGTATTTGTATAAAGCCTTATGCCACTAGCCTTGCTTTATATCTCACAATCTCATTTTCTCATTTCTTTTTATTGCAAATATCCATTTGTAACCTACAGGGTTAACATATTTAGGGGTTAAGACTACAGGTCCAAAAACATTGCGCTTTTCAAGCGAATCTAATTCAGCCTTCAGGGCATCTTTCCATTTTGGCCAATCATTTCTGTGCATACACTCTTCAGGAGTTTTTGGCACATAATCTTCCTCATTTAGCACATCAATTGCTATAGCATATGCAAAAATTTCATCAGCACATGTTTCATTTCGGTTCCATATTGTACCATTCTGTACATAGTTTATTGAGATCTCATAATCATTAGGTACCTGAGTTTCTTCTGGAAATTCATCAATCTCTTCTAGAGTTTTATCAACTTCTTTAGAAGTTTTACCATTAATCTCTTCTGGAGTTTTATTAACTTCTTCAGGAGTTTTACCATCAACCTCTTCTGGAGTTGGACCAACTGCTTTATTCTGCTTTTTCCTTTTACGTGGATTTACATCCTTAGAACCAAGTGGTCTTTCACGTTTTCTACGCAATTATATTCATTAGATATTTTCTGTAATGTCAATTCGAGCAGGTGCGTTTATAGCTGGAATATGTGATTTAGTAACTCTATTTGTATATGTAAATGCATCAGGCAATTCATTTGCAATTCTTTGCAAATTTATAATCTTTTGAACTTCGAGTTCACATTGACCACTTCGGGAGTCAAGATAAGATAACGATGAATTCCAAGTTACTTGTTTATCCAGCTTTGGTTTTTCTTCCCCTAAGTTTGGGAATATTGATTCATTAAAATGACAATCAGCAAATCTTGCTGTAAAAACATCTCCTGTTAATGGTTCTAAATATTTAATAATAGAAGGAGAGTTAAAACCAATATAAATTCCCAACCTTCTTTGAGGTCCCATTTTTGTGCGTTGTGGAGGAGAAATTGGAACATATACTGCACAACCAAATACCTTTAGATGGGACAAATTTGGTTCTCTTCCAGAGACCAATTGTAATGGGGAATACCTATGATCTGCAGTTGGTCTTAACCTAATTAGTGCAGCAGCATGTAATATGGCATGTCCCCATGCAGTAGACGGTAAACTAGATTTCATAAGTAAAGGTCTAGCAATTAATTGCAACCTTTTAATCAACAATTCTGCTAGACCGTTTTGTGTGTGAACATGGGCCACTGGATGTTCTACCGTAATTCCAATAGACATGCAATAATCATTAAAAGTTTGAGAAGTAAACTCTCCTGCATTATCAAGCCGGATTCTTTTAATTTGATAATTCGGAAAATGAGCTCTCAATTGGATAATTTGTGCTAATAGTCTAGCAAACGCAACATTTCTTGTTGCTAACAAACTCACATGTGACTAGCGTGTTGATGCATCAATTAACACCATAAAATATCTAAATGGTCCACATGGAGGTGTAATAGGCCCACATATATCTCCTTGAATTCTTTCTAAAAATGAAGGAGCTTCAGGTCCAATTTTATTTGGAGATGGCCTAGTAATTAGTTTTCCAAGAGAGCATGCTTCGCATGTCAATTCTTTTGATAATAGGATCTTCAGGTCCTTTAGGGGATGCCCATTTGCACTTTCAATTATTCTCCTCATCATTATATTTCCTGGATGACCCAATCTGTCATGCCACAAAGTAAATAACTTTGGATCAACTAACTTCTGGTTAGTAACCATATTTGATTCTATTATACTTATATAAGTACCATATAGTCCAGAAGATAATGCTTGCATCTTTTCCATTATAATTTTCTGGCCATTTTTAATAGATGTGATATGAAGATATTCACAATTTCTCTCATTCATAGTTTCAATATGATAACCATTCTTTCGAATATCTTTAAAACTTAGTAGATTTCTTCTAGATCTACTTGAATATAATGCATCATCTATTATTAATTTTGTTCCTTCAGGTAACAAAATACAAGCTCTTCCGGAGCCTTCAATTAAATTAGTTGTGCCAGATATAGTGTGGATATTAGTCTCACCAAGATGCAATTGTGAAAAATATTTCTTACTTTTCAATATGGTATTTGTTGTTCCGCTGTCTACTAAACATGGATCTTCTTTACTTACCATTGCGTCAGTCATTTTCCTTTAAAATAAAAGAATGGAAGAATAAATTAAAATAAAAATAAACTACCTTTATTCATTAATTTTATTTGCATACAATATAAAAATTAAAATGTAAACTAAACTTTTATAAACATAAACTTCTACATTACATTTTCTCCCTTAGTAAAGTGTCTATTTCTTTATCCACATTATGGAAGAAATCTGATACATCAAAATGTGTATCTATATGGCATTCATATTCGGGGTCATTTTAGTTTCCACATTTTTTTTTTCTTAATTAAGGCTTGATAAGGCCCTACAATATGCTTGGGCGTACGACATGTACGCAATCAATAATTTGTCATCCCACATCTGTAACAAACATCTTCATGATGTTTTCCTTTCTCATTTTTCATTAATACGTATTTATAACAAAATACAACTTCAGGTTACTAATACCATAACTTCGAGTTATGATAAATGAAAAAGGAGATAAATTTAAACTTTGTGAGATTTGTCATATGTACTACGTATTAATAATTTCAGATTATTAATATCATAACTTCAGGTTATTAATGCCATAACTTCAGGTTATTAATGCCATAACTTCAGGTTATTAATGCCATAACTTCAGGTTATTAATATCATAACTTAAGGTTGTGAAAAAGGAGATGAATAAATATAAATAAAAGAATATGTAAATTGCATAAATAAATAAATAAATAAATAAATTTAAATGTATTAATAACTTCAGGTTAATATTATATAACTTCAGGTTATAATAAAATACTTATTTAATAACTTCTAGTTATTAAATTTCTTGACTGCGCTATGTAAAATTTAATTTGAAATAACTTCGGGTTATATTTTCATCCAATGACCTATAATAACTTCTAGTTATTATATTGATTTTATATGAAAATTTCTAATAAAACTTCAGGTTTTAATTGGGAATAACTTCAGGTTATTATTCATCCAGTGGCCTATAATAACTGCTGGTTATTATATTAATTTTATATTAAAATTTCAAATAGAACTTCAGGTTCTAAACAATTATCATAATAACTTCATGTTATTATTCTTATTATTATATTCGAGTATACGAACTTCAGGTTCTTGATAAACAATTAGTTTTGATAATAACTTCAGGTTATTATTCCATCATTCACTTCAAGGAATGATTCTTACAAACTAAAACAAACATAATAAAAAAATTCAAATGAAATTTAAATTAATGAAAGATATAATAATCAATCGTATAAATTACTTACATAATTACTTTGCAACTTCTTCCGAGCAATTCGTGCTGATAACGTGTTGTAAAAATAAAATGAAGTTGCAACAAAAGTAAAGTAAATGACAAGAGAGATAGAGAGCAATAGCAGAATTTTATTCTCTTCTAATTGTATGTACATTCTTGCTTTTACAAAGCCTCTATTTATAGGCTAGAAAGATATGTTACAATAATAAAGAAGAAAATGAATGTCCATAGTAGTGGAGTAGTGGAGTAGTGGAGTAGTGGAAGAAGTGGGGCAATAAATTGAACATCCACATAAATCATATTAAATTTGATTTACAACAATAGTATTATTATTAAAAAAATGAAGGACAGTGAGAACACGGTCAATTTCATTAATTAAAAAGTTATTTACAAAAATTATTAAATTAATAATTATGATTATTAATTAGTAAATAGTTGACCTTAATTCATAAAGTTTTAATATCCACTCATAATAGAAATTTATGAGATTTAGTATAGGTTGATGATAGTATAGGTTGCATCATCCATCAACTCACTAAAGTGCATGTGTTTCAGCAATTTAAAATAATTATTTTTCATACATTATCCAATGATACCAAATTTATATGAAATTTAATTGTTATATCATTTTTACGATCAATAGCATATTATAAATTTACTTTTTGTTTATTTAAGATTAACTTAAATTGATTTGAAAAAGAAATCAAGTGATCCGAGGTATCTATTATTACATGCTAACAAAATGTAATATATAAGATAATGCTAGACCAAGAAACTTAAACTCCGTTTAATATCCAGCATATATGTGAGTCCGACATTTTTATTAATATCCAAAGTTTAATACAAATTATTAATTATACCCAGATTCCCGAACTCTTGCTAAAAATACTTAAGCCGGCCAGAAAATGACCGGCTTACTCCATTTTTTTTTTTTTTTAGAGAGACACTATGAAGATCAAAATATTGAAATCTAACTCTGAAAATTTGAAATTTTTGTTTAAATTATTTGTTATATTACTTCTTTTGATATATAATTAGCATATTTATCTAAAATACGCTAGATTAATTGAAATTATGTTGAATAACGTTAAATTACACTAAATTACATTAAATTACATTAAATTACGCTAAAATACGGTAAATAATTTTTGCGTAATTTAATGTAATTTAATGTAATTTAGCGTAATTTAACGTAATTTAGTGTTATTCAACATAATTTCAATTAATCTAGCGTATTTTAGTATAAATATGCTAATTATATATCAAAAGAAGTAATATAACAAATAATTTAAACAAAAATTTTAAATTTTCAAAGTTAGATTTTAATATTTTGATCTTCATAGTGTCTCTCTAAAAAAAAAAAAAAAAAAAAAATAGAGTAAGTCGGCCAGAAAATGGCCGGTTTACTGGGGTACCTAAGCCGGCCATTTTCTGGCCGGCTTGGATATTTTTAGCAAGAGTTCGGAAATCTGAACATAAATAATAATATGTATTAAACTTTGGATATTAATAAAAATGTCGGTATGTGAGTGTGAACTGTTGCGTGTAAAATAAGTACATGATAATAAAATATACTAAAAGATAGTTATTTACCATTGGGCCAAATTTAACGTCGAGCAAATGGCTGCAAATTTTATATGCGTCCAAAAGAGCAGTACATGATGTTGATTGGTTCATCGCCAATGACAAGCTGCCCAGTTATTCACCTGTCGGTGATTCAGTTGGGAAAGCGGTTTCCCAGCTCTCCATTATTTTTAATACAGGACACATCCATTGCCTACGTATTATATTTCATTTATTCATTACAATGCGTGTCATTTAATTGGTATATACCTCCTTAACTAGTGTATTTAATCATTTGTTTTTAATTTATCAATGAAAGGCAAACATAAGTACTAATAATTGTGTTCTCTCGGAGACTTTGATAATTTTTTTTTTAATTTTTCTAAACTCGAAAGAACCTGATAATATTTTAACTATAAGTATAGTAGTTTTTTAAAATGACCGGTATACATCGCCAAATCAGCAAAATAAGTAAAGTAGGCATGAAATTACGTACATATTTTTTTCATAGTTCAAATAATATTTTTTAGTAAAGGTTAAAGGTCAAGTTATCCAATTATTTAATATCCACAAATGATTGTCTCTTCTGAGTTTCGAACCTGCGATCTCTCACACGGAGCATTGTCTTTGAAACTAAATCAATAGCTGGTTCTCTTCAAATAATATTTTTATCTGAAGTTTTCTAATACTCTTTATGAAAGCTACTTCGAATTCAATTTTGATAAAATTTCAAAACTATCTAATGATATATAACAATTCAACCTTAGCGTGTCCAAAAAATATTTAATCAGTTTAATGATCGCAAGTTTAGTCAAACTTGTAGAAAATTGATTTTGATCTATATATCTACTCTTGAAAAATATATTTAAAAAAAAAACAGGAAGCTTGCACCCCTCTTTGTAACCGTACAAAATGGAGAGAGGAGATGAACACATGAAGTGGTAAGGAACATCATTGATTATTAGTTATTAATAAGGGGCTCTTCGTTTTATGCCACTTAAAAACTTCAAAATTAGATTTTTGCCACTCTGAGGGAATATTCCTTAGATTTAATGATACAATATCCCCAATCTGTGCACCCAGATGTTAAATTATATATATATATATATATATTTTTTTTTTTTTTTTTTTTTAGTAATATATCAACCTTTGCTCTTAACTTTGGGGCGATATTTTCTACCGAATTTAGCTATACCTCACCTCATCGTGTTAATCCGCAATCTTCCCCACTTCTTAGGGTACTGTACGGCAGGATGATTCTTTTGGTTTAGCTATATTTTTCAAAAATCAAGCCCTATAAGCTAATATCCTTGGGTTAATATTATTTAACTAATACGTGAAGAAAAAGCCTTTAAATTGTATAATATACTTAGATTTTGAACATTTTCATGATTTTGGTATGATCTCCCCCTAGCTACCGTCCTAGAATACAAAGAAACTTAGAAAGCCATGAATAAAAACAGACCTTAGCTCTGATACCAGGTGTGGATCGATCAGAAAGCCTTCAAACTTCAACGGGCTACTAGGAACACGGGAAGAAAGAAGGCACACAAGCGGAAATTTATTAATAAGTGGAATGTTACAAGGAAAGAGAGAGAAGTAAAACTTGCTGGTTCTCAGCTTGTTTTTCAACTCTGAAAACTCACACTTATATAGAGACTTAAGATGGAATCTCAATTATCACATCGGGTACTCATTGGGCCCCATCGCATGTGATTAAAGGATTTCCACAAACTTTTGTCTCCCACTAAAAGAAAAAGGATGCTTATAATGCACCGAAAGTAAATATTCTGGCCAATTATTGGCCCACACAAAGAAAAAGCAGAGGCCAATATAAGCAGGCCTAAAAAGCTAAACACACCTTATGATACTACCCTATAGTGGTAGGGTCCAAAATACACTTACATATGGAACACTTTTACCTCACGAATCAGCTGTTTAAACCCTTGGTAAGCTTTTGAAGCTTAGTAAGAGTTTGCTGGACTTGAGGCAACCAATCTCCCCAGTAATTGTCCTTCGTTGCGAATTTAGAACATTGGGATTCCTTCATCTGTTGAATTTTTATTAAATCACTAATCCCCTCAAGTGCTCTTGAAATTATTTTGTTTTCTATCGCTCGAAGCTGGAGCCTAAGCTCATTTCGTCTTTCCAAGGTATGGATTTTGTCGGATTGCCGTAGTAGATCCCTGTACTGGCAAACGAGTGGCTGATTTGCAGGATTATTTGGGACATTTTCTCCTGAACCTCCTGGTTGGGATGTTCCTCGTTCTCGTGAAGAGCCCCGGCTAGATTGTCCAGAACATCTAACGCTTCCTGATTGGGCCATCCTGCATCAATTAAAACATTAATTAACCGTGATAGGGAGTCAGCCAAAAGGTTGTCCTTCCCATCTATGTGCTCGAACTGAACATTAATCCCCGATCCCGTTACAAAGTCTGTAAACGAGATCCATCGCACTCTTGACGGTTTATTAACGTTTGATTTATTAAAGAAACTAATGATAGCCTGACAATCAGTGCGTATCACTAATTCCTTCTTGTCGAGGTAGTAGATCTTTAACGCCTCCAGGCTATTCATGACCGCGAAGATCTCTGCGTCTATTGTGGATTTAGGTGGGTTGAATTTGCCACTTGCATAGGCGCACGGCTTCTCTGTGCTCTTTGGGTCATACCTCTTTGGCTTCCACTTGCATACACCTCCCCATCCATCCATGCATCCATCTGTCTCGATTATAATGAAGCATTCTTCTGGGGGTATGCAGAGATCGGGTAGGTTTCGGACCTGATGTTTTATTGCGCGAATTAGCTCCCAATCTTGTTTATTCAATCGTTTGTCGCCAGTTGGGCTGGTTTTTGCATATAAAGGACTTAAAAGTTTCCCGAGGTTCGGGATATAGCTTCTGGCATAATTGAGGATCCCTAGCCAAGATCTCATACCAGACTTTTGAGTGAGATCAGTTTCTTTGAATTCTTCAATTTTTGTGATGATATTCGGCTGTAACCGGATAGTGCCCTTGCCTATCACTGCTCCTAAGAATTCGATTTGAGGAACGGCTATCTTCATTTTTGTTGGGCTTAGGACAAGACCATGCTCTTCACACTTTGAGAGCATTATTTTTAAATGCTCTGCATGCTCCCTTTCTGACTGAGAAAATACCAGAATATCATCAATATAAACTGCAATAAAATTCTCAGTGCCTTTGAAGCAATGATCCATCTTTCTTTGGAACACTGCTGGAGCATTTTTTAACCCAAACGGCATTACTAGCCATTCATATAACCCATCGGGTACCCAGAATGCCGTCCATTCGATTGAATTTGGGTGCATAGCTACTTGGTGAAATCCACTCTTTAAATCGAATTTAGAGTAGATTTTACTATTAGCTACTTTCCTCATGATGGTTAAT